>WBNO01021567.1:0-23698 GCA_013400575.1 Peucedramus taeniatus | reverse complement strand
CATCGCCATGCCCCATCCCCACGGCCATCCCCCCCATCCCCACGGCCATGCCCCATCCCCACGGCCATCCCCCATCGCCAGGCCCTATCCCCACGGCCATGCTCCATCCCCACGGCCATCCCCCATTCCCCACGGCAGGCACGGCGCAGCTCGGCAAACAGGGGATTCCAGCGGGTATCGTGCCCACGGCACACGCTTCTCCTTTGAAAGCACAATATGCACCTATGGCACGTAATTATGCTCTTTCGCCTAAAAAAAGGCACTCTGATTTTAAAAGTGTTGCTGTCGATATTAAATCCTACATCTTTTAAAGACCATTTCAGTCTTAAACTGGAAAGCTGTCCTTCATATTTTCAATACCTACTAAAGGAATACTCATTTTACAGTTTTGCATTTTTAATAGGTAGTACATGCCCTTCTGTTGTAACATACACTGTACACGTGCTTTTGCCTAACTACCAGCAAAGAGGGAAGAAGCTCAAATTATGCTAATTAATATTTCACTTCAGTATATTCAGTAGAATAAGTAACACACGATTATGTAGTCCATTTCAATAACGGAGGTTCCCCCCAGCCCTCATGAAGAATTACACAATTACACAATCCCTTGAGTTATCATATACAGTTTCCTACTAAACAGAGACTTATCAAAAACCAGCTATTTAAATGCTGTATCACACAACTAAAGATCTTTACAACATGGAATCAAGAAACAGTCACCTAAACATTTTATACATTGGAAAATTAAGAAGTCTATCCCACAAACACACCATTTTCTCTTTGCCCCCACAACTTCACAGCCTGAAGACACCATCAACTAGCCAAATTCAGCAGACTTGTCTATATTAACCCTTCTTCTCATCCTGTATGAAGCTAAGATACTTTGCTGCAATATATAATTTTATCCAAGTTTAAAGACCCATGAAAAGACAGCATTTTGGAATAGAGATTATCACCCTAAGAGGTTTCAGAGAGCCCCTTATTTGAACGGCCAGGACAGCCCCTTCTCATTTGGACCGCAAGTGTTCCCAAATCCCATGGAGACAACCTGGCTGCAGAGCTGTCTGTCCATCTGCCCTGGAGGACAGAGAGTAACCCTGTGCAACATGGCCCCCTTTTGCCTAGAAATCACAGCATTCAGGGAACTCAGCTGCTCCCCAAATACCCAGCTTGCTGAAACTTCCCAGCAGTATTGAGATACATCAAGAAAGTCACCTTTAGAGGGGTAACAGGAAATAGGTACTCAGTGTGGCAATTCACACAACCCAGACAAATGCTGGATTAGCCTAATGCCGAGGCTGAAGGAAACGAGGTAACTGTGCTAATCATCTTGCACTGCAAAGATCAGTAACTAGCCAGCCACACAATTCAGGGGAGCAGATAAAATGACTTTACACACATCTTTTAAGGTAAACACTCAATTACAGAACTGTGATACAAAACAATGTTGAAAACAGCTTCCCAAGAAGCACTGATGCCCCAAGAACATTGAAGTGTTTACTTCAGAGGTAGCTTCAGTGATGTGCATTGTTCAGTTATGGCAGCAAACATAAAACATGGGAATAGAAATTAGGACAACAAAAAGACTCAGAAATTGAGGCTAAGAGCAGCATCTCCTAGCCAAAATGATGACCAAGCACTCATCCATGGCTGTCAAACACAATTGATTTGAATTTTTTCCGAAATGTAGCTGAAGAAAAACAAAAACACCAAAAGGGAATGCTCTTATCCTGAAAACTCACACTCTTAATAACACAACTGGCTTTTCACCTTGCAAATAAAAACAATACCTTTGAACATGCACAAACAAAAAAAGCCAGACTCAACCTCGATTATTCTGATGCTTTAGGCTCTCTTTGGACTTCAGAATGACTCCCTGTTGTGTCATCAGCAGAAAGCAAGTGCCTCATCTGCCAGGCTGCTAACTCTAGCACCAGACTTCAACCCCCACCTCTTCTTTGACAGAAATCCCATGCTGAGTCAAAGAAACATCTTTCAGTGAGTTATTTTCCAACAGAGTACTCTATTCACGTCAATAGACCTAATCCAATAAGACTTTTGCTCAAAAATCCACATGCCATGCTAAAATCTACAAGAAGGAAAAAGGAAAACCCACATAGAAATTGCACTCAGAACTGCTAATTACCTATTACTAGATAACAACTGGACTGGTCCAGATTAGTCTTAAGTGAAAAGAAATATCTGCTAAAAGATGAGAGATAGAACAAATTCCATGGGTGGGAAAGAAACAGTTTCCCAACCAAAGCACCAATGTCCTTTATCCAGGCAAGGCAGTCGAAACTGCAAACCATTCTCCACAACTCCTTGCATCCACTGGTCAGACCCTTTGTGTTAAGCCTTATCTCAGAACAGAAAATCTCTAAACTGTAACTAATCAGCATTTAAGCAAAAAAAATTCAAGATGTTGATGTCTTTAACATTTTATCTATTTCACTTACATCAGTGACAAGACACTGAAATCTGAGCTGTTCTCCCTTTATTTGTACAACTATCCTAACTACATTTCAGGACAAATTGCTTCTTAGTTAATCAAGCAAAAAGAGAAGGGGGAAAAAAAAGAGGCATAGAGAAGCTCAAATGTAATTATATTAGTGCATTACGGACTGATTAGGGTTTCATTATTTGCCCGGATTCATTCCCCATATCACAAGATGATGACATCCCAGAAGATTTTCAAGACGATCTTAAATCCCAGAATCCTACGGGTTTATTCAACTTTATCAGTTAATAACTGTGTATGATAAACCTCAGCTGCAAGTTAACTTACACACTACATCCTACATTTTTCAAGTGTCCAGAAAGAAAGCACAAAGCAGGCTCCTATTCTGCATTTTAATATGGAGAGGCTTTAAAATCAATTAGTGAGTAGATTTCTAAATAAGGTACTAATCAATGAGAAATAATTTTAAACAAGATATGAGGAGATTCACAAGCAGCCAATGTGAAAACTTTTATACTCTCATTCTGAAGTTACCACAGAGAAACCAGTATAATTAAGTCAGCAGAACCATTAGATTCTTTTCAATCACATTCAAAAAAATGACTGCTGAACTCCCTAAGTCTTTGAGTTTATAAATGAAATCAGACTAAGACAAAGGTGATAAAGAAAACTGAACTTTCATCAGCAAATGGCAAAAGCCCATCAGTAAGTGAGAATGCCACCCCAAATGGGTGGCAAAGGCAAGCGAAAGGTAACTAAAGTTACTGCATATATGAGATTACTGATAGCTTTTCTTGATTTTAACTCAAGTATTTGAAGTGCCAATTTCAGTTTTATGGTAGGCTTAACTTCTGGATGCAAGTAAAGGATTCATAGAGCAATCAGAGAGCTGTCAATTCACCAACTGCACTGTTACCGCTTCCCATTATAGACATTGCCTACATTCAGTGCTGCTCAGAAATCTCACACCATCTTTCACATTGCAACAAAGCAAGAGAATTCAGGAAAATTATGACGAATACTGCAATTCTCCTATCTTTTCTCAAGCTCCATGAGCTTGCAGATGACCAGTTTCAAAATCATCTCAGGAACACTAACTTTTAGGTACACCTGTTATAGCACCTTTAAGACTGCAGATCTTTCTTCCTAGAGCTAACAAGGAACTATCAGCAGGGTTTTTTTATGGCATACAGATCACTGAGCAATGTTAGTAACCTTGGCATTCATCATTTATTAATTCATTTTTCTCAGTCCAGATTCTAAAATCACTGAGGGACTTCAACAAGGATACAGTTTAGGGGCATACAATTGAAGTAGCATGATTGCAGAGTTGTGCCAGCAGCCTCAGTCATGAGGTTATGCAAAGTATTCAATGTAATCATTTAATATTAAGATCCTAGTACTGAACTCAAAGCAACTCCAGGAGTACACCTTTGACTCCCTCTAGCTCTGATCAGGCTCAAGACCCACTCATCAAAAAACATTACACCTTCAAACTCTCACTTTTCTCACAACAGCTCACAGAAATGTCCCTCCTATTCCCGTTCTGTTTTGCATTCTATGCACTCTCTATACATGCTGTGAGGAACTGCACCACATCTGTACCAAGCTGGTATGCAGTGGCAACCAGGACCTCACAGAAGCAGACAGCTGAGAAATAGCCTTGAAATAAGAAAAAGAGATTCATTAGAAGGTTACTAGCTCTAAGTCACTTTCAAGTTTTGGCATATTTGCTGAGCGGTAAGAGGCTCTCGCTTACCATTTTCAACAGCTCTCTGCTTTGTCCTGACAGCAGGACACACCTCCCATCTCTGCAAATTATGGGAGAAGCACGATGTCATGCAGAGAGATGTGGGCCAAGAGAAGACTGCTAGTGTAGTTGACAGCAAATACTCAGACAAGATCAATTTCACAGGCTGAATAACCTTGCTTTTCTTGGAAGCTGGCATACTCAGCTACTCCTCAGTGAGGAGCAATTACCAGGAAATTAGCCACCTCAGGTGTATGCTGCAAAACCTGTTGAAGAGCTGTCTTAAGAATCTAAGTTAAAGAAAACTCCAAATGCTAAATCATTGCTAATAATCTGTGATTTCCTTTTAGGTGTGTAACAAGAATCTTCATTTTAAGTGTGTAGCGAGGTCCTTTCTAACCCAAATTACCCTTTGATCCTATGAAACGTGCAAGACATAAGTACAAGTGTCCATTTCCCAACTGCAACTTAAGATGAGACAATAAAAATCTGACCAGTTTTCTCTTCTTGAATGAGAAGAGCTGTGTTCCTAAATTTTTCTGTCCCTCTAGCAATGTTCAATTTGTTCTTGCTGCCCTGCCGACATTGTTGGAAGTTCATTTGTTTTGGTGGGAACTGCTCATCCATCTCTAAGTGCTGTGATACTTCAATTCACTGCCCTGCTGAGGTAGCAAACCTTTTTGTCAGGGTGTCCATCAGTAGCACACAGCACTCACTGCAGTCAGACACTTTCCCTGTTCACTGTTGCTACAGACACTCATGGCTTAGGGGTCTACACTCTCAGGGATATCAGGAGGGTACCCAGCCTCCTATAAAAGGCTGGTTTAACATACAGTTGTTTTAACAACAAGATCTGTAAGCAATCTTACTTATTTTTCTGTTCAAAACACAGATCAAGTGGAAGGCAGTAGCTTCTAAATTCTGTGCAGCAACAGCTGGAACATAACATTTTAGATCATGTCCTTTGGCTCTTGTTCCAAGCCACCATCTGGAGAAATCTCTTTCCACAGTGAAATTGATGAAGACTACAGCAAGGGCAGTAAAAATAAGCAACTTAAAACAGCTTGAAAATCATCCTGCGTTGTTTTATCCTGAGCAACAATAGGAAGAACTATTTCCATCAGCCCTGAAATCAATCAAAAAATATCCAAAACCAGATTGCATATTCTTCAGTAAAAATACCTTTTTATACCATAAAGTACTACTTTTGGGCTTTCTATCATTCAGAGATCCCAAGAATAGGCATTTATTGGTTATGGTATTTTTCCTGTTCTCCACCCTTTTTTCTTTCTAAATATGCACACACTTTTACAATATTTTCATCACCTTATGGAAATACATATGCAAAAATTAGACTCGGTTAAATTCATACTTTGAGACATTACTATATAAACAACCTTTTTTTTGTTGTTGAATATTCGTCCTCCCTCCCCTTTCTTTCTTTGCAGGATATTTCATATTCCTTCTGTGGAAAAACTAGCCATTTGCAACAAGATGTATGCCAAATAACCTGATTTGTGCACAGCTCTCATTCCTTCAAATTCTCACTTTATTAGTTTGCAGCTGTAAGTAGCTTGAGCTCCAAATGCCTTGAGACACAGGAAATGTAGGATGAATCCCAGCTTCTCTAACACATTACAATGCACATACATAAGACCTATGCAAGTAAGAAGGGGGAGATGGTTTTCTTCATCCTACACTGCAAAAGCAGTCAAGTTCCTATTCAGTCAAACGACAGAGAAAAAGCATTGTCCCTAGGTTGTTTCATACCACCCTTAAAACTTCAGCTGTGCGGCTGCTGGAAGCATTTAGAAGGGGGCAAATAAACTTTTACATCAGAGCATCTCCCTGTTCTATCTCTTTACTGAACTGATTTTACTTAAAACACTGATTAACATATGCTACTCGTTAGAAGGAACCAATTTGTGAAAAAAGGGTAGCAATGAGGAGTCCGCAGGGGAATTAAAGCTTGGGTATTTCACTTTTAGTACGTGAGCGGTTGCTAACAGCAACCTGTCTCCCTCCCTCCCTGCCTTTAAGGGAGAGCAAGATTAGCACGGAACGCCAAAAGGGATGTCCAACACACGTCTCGTTTGCTCAAGGATTACGTTAGAAATTCTAGCCTGAATTACTCTGAGCAGGTGTGTGTTATCACCACACATGCCGCGTTAATTAAAAGGAAAAAAAAAAAAAAAGCGTTGAAGACAATAGAAGGCAGAGAAGGCGAAGAAGCGATGGCCGCCCCGGGAGGGACGCGGGGCAGCGGCGGGGGCGGGCGGCAGCGCGGCTCCCCTGCCCGCCGCACCGCGCCCGGCACCGCGCAGCGCATTACAGCACGCATTACATCACCGCCTTTGTGCAGGGCTGAGCCACCGCGCAGCTCGGGGGAGCGCTGCCAGAGCTGCAGCCCCGCATCCACCCCCCAAACCGCACGGAGGCAGAAAAAGAAGCGATTTGGAGTCACGTCAACCTTCCTCTCTCCGCACTGCCGAAAATCTTCCCCTTCTGATCCCTTTGGGAAATTTCATTAGAAAGAAAAAGACCCTTGGCACGTTTAGCTTTATGAACGGATTTCAGACAAGAATAAACAGAAAGGATTTTGCAGATTGTCACGACTAAGAAAGGGAGATTTCATTCTTCATTTATCAANAATTAAAAGGAAAAAAAAAAAAAAAGCGTTGAAGACAATAGAAGGCAGAGAAGGCGAAGAAGCGATGGCCGCCCCGGGAGGGACGCGGGGCAGCGGCGGGGGCGGGCGGCAGCGCGGCTCCCCTGCCCGCCGCACCGCGCCCGGCACCGCGCAGCGCATTACAGCACGCATTACATCACCGCCTTTGTGCAGGGCTGAGCCACCGCGCAGCTCGGGGGAGCGCTGCCAGAGCTGCAGCCCCGCATCCACCCCCCAAACCGCACGGAGGCAGAAAAAGAAGCGATTTGGAGTCACGTCAACCTTCCTCTCTCCGCACTGCCGAAAATCTTCCCCTTCTGATCCCTTTGGGAAATTTCATTAGAAAGAAAAAGACCCTTGGCACGTTTAGCTTTATGAACGGATTTCAGACAAGAATAAACAGAAAGGATTTTGCAGATTGTCACGACTAAGAAAGGGAGATTTCATTCTTCATTTATCAAATTTGTTCTAGCAGATTATCTCCTTCTGACAAAGGCAAGCAGCCTGAATCTCATTAGAGCTACATTTAACACAGCTACTGAAGTACACAAATTTAACCTAAATCAAGGCTGGGTTTTCTTCGTGAACTCCAACTTACTCAGCGCCTACGTTACTGCAATGAGAAAAGATTGACATCTTGCCTTCACTTTCTTCCATTTCTGCAAACAGCTACATGTTACTATAAATGCAGCATGTGCACTTTCACGACTGTGGTCAGAAGCACAGTCCCAAGCTTAGCACCCAAGTCCAGCATTTCGCAGCAGCTCACCTGTCCTCAAGTCATGAGTAAATAAGCTTCGATCTCATTTTTATTAAAGATATGCAGCATAAGCAATACCAAGACAGACAAGACAAAGCAAGCAGCTCTCAGTGCTATTTAGGACAGAAATCTGTACATACAATGTTCCAAAGACATTCAGATAACTGTTTCTACAGCTTTAACAGGCACATGCATTGTCAAACAATTGGAATCTATTACAATAATGCTTCTTACAATTAATTACATTAATGTTTCTTTGGGAACAACTGTTATTTGAAAGTAGGGGCACTGCATTGTACTCCTGAGTGCACTAATCAAATTCTCCTTCAACTTAAAAAAAGATCATGTATGAAATATTGCTCAATTTATAGACCAAACTAGTAAAAAGCTATTTAAACCTCACTGCAATTTACTACTTCCTACTACTTGCCAGCACAACAAATGCAGTCTAATAGCTGTGAGCATCCACTACTGCATGCCTAAATTTTTAACACCATAACTATGGACGCTGATCTGGTTGCTCCCATTGAAGTAACAAATATAGTTACTTTTCTGCTAGCACAGACAACAAGTATTCATCCATCAGCTTTACCCTTCAGTCTTCTAGAGCATGGATAATACAAAGATGTTATATGCGCAAACTATCCAGCCATTCACCTCCATAACTCTACCTGCTAAATATCAACACTAGCAAATGTTTTCCATATTATTTTATTTTAATAGAGGGCATTCCTCACATGGGCATGTTCAAGCACCTCTGATCCATGCCTCTAAAGAACATGCTGAGACTTACCAGGCACTATACAGTATCCTACAGATACCATGTGATACCATCTGCAAATCAGGATAACGACAATGATTCAACCACTGGAAGTTACAGTATTTTAATTAAGTTCACAAAACTGGCCTAATTTAAGCTCAATTAAAATGGGTTTGTTGGTCTTCTACTACACTGACTCACTCTGCAAAAAATTCTAAATGCATACTATTTCCTGGAAAAGCTCTTTGAGACAACAATAGGAGCTAACATTTTAATTGCATTAAAAAGCAGTAAAGTACTTTGGCATGTGTATGAATCCATTACTTCAGAAGTCTACAATGTATTTTAAAAGCACTAGGTAAGATTTTAACAATGCCTCTGCCTTCATGTCTTCAGTTCCTGACATCATTATAAATTCACAAAGTTGTCTCTGAAGATTTTAAACTCTAAAACCAATTAGCAGTCCATAGGTGTACTTCTAAGTGACCTAGCAAGCTTAATTAGAAATACTAACTTCTGTAGAGTAGAACAGTAACAAAAGGGGAATTAGATTTCAATAAAGCTGTTTTCATCTTTATTATTTACACACCCAATCCTCCTCATCCCATTAAAACACAAGTTTATGGCATCAGTACAGCAACAGTTGCTATATTGTTTAGTTTGGCTTTTTTTTTTTTTTGGCACATTATTAAATAAGAAGCATTCTTTAGTAAAGTGCTTTTGGTACAGAGCCACTTTTGTTGTACACAAGTCATTCTTACTTGCTTTTGAGCTCCAATACCCTGACATGCAATTCAAATTGCCAACTCTCATATCTACTATTATTTAAAAGAAAAATCCTGTGATATTAACTCATGTCAGAGGTTTACTGAGTCTTTTTTTGCCTGGCAGCTATTGTAAATTTGAAGAGGAAGTAGTATCACATAATTTTTCCGCACAAGCCATTTTGGTATAGACGGATAACGAATATATTCAGGACTTAACACAGGGGGAAGTGTACTGAGTCTGACATTATGTACCGAAGCACAGTTAGACTGCAAGACCTGGACTGCAATTTCTCAATAACAGACTCCCCCAAAAGTTTTCATAGCTGATACATCTAACAGCCTCCTTTTTATGCTTCCCTAACTCAGCACAAATGTATACGACCAGCATCATGTAATACATTTGATATTTAAAAACATTTTCCCAAGTCGTTTCTACATGCAATTCTCCTGATATACTTTATCCTCACTACCACTGCATCAACCTTGCTCACGCTGATGACAGGTCAGTTCATTGGCAGTACCTGACTATAAGGGTAATAAAAGCAGATGGAACATTTTATCTACTATCCATTTACACATACCGGGAGGACTAGTCCAGAAGTTACCGAACAGAACCTGAAGTATATTAAGGCACTACGAGATGTCTGGAGACCCTTTCCTCCAGCAGATGCTCTGATTCAGTGTATTCCCATTTACACAAGAACTACAAATAGGACTTAGTCCATTACCACACACAACTCAGTTGTACACAAATTTATCCCAATTAACTTGAATCTGTACATTTCCAGTGTCAATGAAGTTCTGAATTCAGTAACTGAGCATCAAGCACAAACCCCGTGGTTTCTAAGCCTTGAAAGAAGGAACAGCAAGCAAGCTAGTAGGATATGTTAGTCAGAACACTAATACTATCAGCAGCAACAAAAATGCACTGGTTTCAAAGCAGACCTAAAGTGGTACTATCATCTCAACATCTGTGGAAAGCAATTATGAAGTACTTGAGACTTGTAAAAAGCAAAACTTTGAACTGACCGGACTTACTCTGTCACTTATGCTTGAAATAATCATATGCATGACAACATGAAGAACCTTACTTACAGCACCACAATCCAGCATCTCTGCTTGCCTTCTTGAGAGCTTTGTTTTGTAAAGGAAGTTCACTTAAGATTCAAAATCAACAAAGCTGAAGTTTATTTGGATTTATGAGAAAATACCTTGAATGAGTCCAAAAGAGTTCTGAAACAGGGCCAATATCAGAAACATTAGTTGCCTACCAAATGTGAGGGTTGCTGGCAGATGTGAGATAATCCCATCCTTACAGAAGGCCTGCTTTTGACCTCTTTGGGTAATTGACTGCCATTAAAATCACTTTTCAAATGTCTGTTCTTACATCCAGATTTTTTTGAACTGTCATGCATCAGGCTTTTGGCTCAATGACTTTCTATGGATCTAAGCTCCCTGACCTTATCAGACTTTTTTTACCTTTCCAATTTAGAGTATGCTATTCCACATTAAAAGGCATAGGTATTTAAAAAATTGATTTCTCATAAAGGCTTCCAGTTAAGTGTGACAGTCAAGTTTATTATGGTTTCCTGGTTTTTGTTGCTCTTGAACTGTTTGAAATGGCTTATGATTCTGAACAATAGCCCTTTATCTCTACCGAATATTTGCTTTGCTATATCCAAATAACTGAATCACTCTTAGATTAGAGTTATAGCAAGAAAGAATTGCTACAGAGCCTCTAGATAGGAAGTAAAACTTCTCAGTCTGCTTCAATTTTACCAGCTCACCCCAGTGTTGCTACTTGGTAGTTTATCAGCATCTGCCAATAGACTACAACTGAACTGAAGATTTCATTATACCAGACACTGTAACTTCTTCTATCGAACATATGAATGCAATATGATACAGACAGGGCAGGCAGGAAGTAAATACTGGCAGCTGGTGGACAAAGATTTAGAGGAAAGTTACTTGTAATTTTCTAAAAAGGAGGTAACTTATTATTAGCATTAAGACTTAACCATTATATGCTAACTCAGAAGTCCACTATGAAACTAATATATTTTAATTTTTCTGGTATAGACATCTGTACAAACAGTTATTGATAGCTCATGAAGTGGTTGTGGGGGTAAATTTGTGCACACATGCACTGACACACACCAAAAGCCAAAGAATGGACTCAGTCAAGTTCCACGCAACTGCATTGTCATGAGAATAATTCAGCAAACATTCCCTTTTGGTGGCAGTGCCAGCTTAAACCAGAGTTTTACAGCAATTACCAAAAGCAGGTTGGGGATTCTTAGTTTGATTATCAGTACCATGTCAGTAGTCTACTATTACCATGTTAAATCAATTATCTGTAACTTACATTACATACTATATTGTTAAAAAAATAGGCTGAATTACTCATCTTTGTCTTCCTTAAGGGAACACAGACTGATGGTTACTGGTCAACATCAGGGCACTCCATTTGCATGGATATGTGCACCTCCAACAGAAAGGCACAGGGATATCAACAAAGTGACTGCCTATAATTAACACCTGCCTGTAATAGATCACACAGCAAAAGACACATATAATGTGGACTTTTTTTTTTAAAGTTCCTTATGCTTAAACTGACAATCGAAAAAAATCAAGAGAAAATATGATCTACTTATTCAACACATGCCTGGTATCTCTGCACACCGATAAAGTACAATAGGATAGCAGCGTATTAGTGAAGAGCTGGTTCTAGTAACTGACCATTGAGCTAATCCAGTTCTGAAATTCCAGCCCATCAAACACATAGGAAATTAGTTACATAAACCAACTGCACCCATATATTTCTATTCAGGGGTACCATACACTAGCAGATTAATTGAGTTTGGATTTTAACATACTGTGGCATGCCCAGTATGTTACCTGTAAAGTTAACTGTATGTCATATGCCAGCTAGAGTCTTCAGCTGGGAAATATCTTCAGTGGCTCTTATTGTTTCCAAGAATATATGCTTATTTCTTTTAAAGGGAAGCATCATGGAAACCCTGCATTACAATAATATTAACCTATAGCAGACAAGAGCACTTGTCTAAAGCCACAGATCGAATTACAAAGGCCAGAATTACTGCTTATAACGCCAGTCAGCTACAATGCCATCCTCTGAATTCTTCACTCTCTAGAATAGCAGCTTTAGAGCAAGAAAACAACTGGCTCAAAGATCATCTTTAAACAAATAGTTGTCAGGTGAGCGATGCTATTTTTACACAGGCAGCCATTTGCTTATCTGTGTACATCCTTTATCTCTAGAGTCTTCTTCCTTTACTTGGAAGTGGTATTCGTCCTGAGCACACCACAGGCATTCCTTCTTCATAATGAGTTCCGTATCTGCATTTATGCTCCCTTCAGTGGATGACTAATATTACAAGCACACTATTTTGATTGACACCTAATACCATAGCTGCCATTATCACTTACATCATACTAAAACATGAAGTGTTACCCACATCTATTTGGAGAGTAAAAGAATACAGAATTGCTTTGACACATTGTCAAGCACTGTCAAGATTCACCCACCATAGCTATGTTTTCTGTTTCTCCATCTTACAAGGTCATTAACTAAGAAGGAGACATGATTTTACCACACTATAGCTACACATTCAATTTCATTTTGAGTATTATACAATAATATGCTAGTACAACACAAAGTTCAAGAAATACTCAAGTGACTTACCATTCAGAAGTATCAGTACACCAGTTTTTTGTTTTGCATCCCATTTATAAGAACACATTGTTCATATCCCCGGAGACTCAATACATCTGCGGCCAACAGAATGGATAACCTAAACAGTGCTTGGGAGCAGCAGCAATTTAAACCCTTATGCCTTATCAGGAAAAATGAATCCCTATTTCAAAACACTCAGATTTGAGTTCAAGATCCCAGTAAATTTGATGTAGTTTCCATAAATGCTAGGTTTCTATCTTCTATTTCCAAGTCAAAACATTTTTCAATCTTGTTTGAGCAGTCAGATGAAAAAAGGTACAGTACATGTTCCAAATCCAAGTCATCTTTGTCAATGAGTATCTTCTGCCTGTACCCTTTGCTTGACTGTCAGTTTGCTTAACAGTTGCTCTGCCTGGATTTACCACCAAATAGGCTTTGACAATGATTGCTATTTAATCCTATGTAATACCCAGATGCAACTGTTCCCAGATCAGAGGACAGTTTAAAAACACAGTCTCCTTCCTGGCTATATACAAGCCTGGAGATGTGCTAGAAATTTTGTAACTGCAAAACTCAGCAATAGAAAGGACCACTATTGTAAATAACAGCTGTTAATCTTTTGTGTACTTATCTGCGGCAAGAAAAATATTATTATTATTGTTATACATTTCCTTACTCCTTATCTAAAATTTCAATTTAATAAACTGAACTTTCTAACGCTTTTTCTTTAGGCAATCACACTCCAATAAAACTGAATACCAGAGTTCACCACCTCAGTGTCTGGACTTAAGCCACCCACCACTAACAGCAAAACACGCCATGTAATACAAACTCAACAGTCAACCCACTCATCTTACACAAGCCTACTATTTCAGCTGTAGAATCTGTACACTAGCCGGATGTCCACTAACAATTCTCAGTTACTACTGCCACCTTTAGAGCTGCCAGCCTCATTTGGATCAACTGTAAATTTCATTTTATGATTTGTTTTTACGAATTATATCATCTAGATTTGTTACTCAAAATACCTCAGTGTACATGAGAACGTACTAGCAAGGAGATCTTGTGTAAGGATATAACTAAATCTAAAATTATTTCCTTAATCATTTTATCTCTGCTTATATTTACTTGAAATAGATTCCTTCCATCATCCCTGAACATTCTTACCCCAGTTTCTGAAATGCTTATCCTCCTGAAAAAGATACCGCCATGATCTAAGGTCAACATATACACTGCCTTAGACAATGAAAACTGAAGTTATATATTTTAAGTTTATCCTGATCTCTAAAACACAAAAAATTCCTTTGCAAAGCAAAACTAAAAAACCCCTACCAACACCACAGTACTCCGTCTAGTTACTACTCTAAGATATAAACCAATAACCTGCACAATTATTAACTGACTGATAAATTCATCATTTCAACTTAAGACATAACTAAGATTTAGATAAGACTCTCCATCAAAAATTTAATTAAGAACAAACTAAGCATTAGTAGGGTGAGTAACAACTCATGCCTACAGCAGCAGATGATAAAAGGTAAGATAAAGAACAGTGAAGAACAAAATATTCTGACTTCACCTTAAAGATAATGTTTTGTTCTTTCAACACCTCTAATCAAAATTCAACATACTTGAATAATATAACCTATGAATTTAAACTTAATGTCATCAAGGAGAATGAGGGATTACTGCACTCAGACAAAAGAAACTGTCTCATTTGGGTGGGTTAACAAAGACAAAACATGAAAAAGAATGTAAAAATTTCACTCATTTCCCAAGAGCGACGCATGTGCTAGCAACAAGAAATCCAGGCCATAACTGAAGCATTTCAGGCAAACTGACTCAATGTCCCTACTCCACTTCTCTACTTCAGGACAGCTCTTGTGAAGCACCACATCTTATCAGACTGCAGTTTAAGCCCTATCCACAGGCTGCTGTCTTAATGCTTCAGGAAAAACAGAATTCTGATTTGGCCTCTGCATTACCTAAGTTACCCAGTTTACACCACAGAAAAAAGTAATATGCTTATTTGCTTTAAATTAGGCACTGCCACTTCAGTGCCTAAAGAACTCAAAGACATTTAAGATGACCTCAAATTAAGACAGTCCTTTCTCTCACACTGTTCTGTGGAATACTACTGCTGTACTGTACAGAAGTATTTTGGCAGACAAGGACTCCAGCCTCCTGTCAGCACTGGTCTTCTGCAGGCTTGTTTAACAACTTATACAGGAAAATTAAGAACAAGCCAGATAATTCCTGCATACATTTGCCAATACTTTAAAAACGCTGCCTTTGGCTTCCAGGACTTCCAAACAAAGCAGCGAGATTTTGTTAAAACACTTAACAGCATATTAGCTCATAAAAAAGAAAATTGCTATAACGAAGAAAAGCTTTTTTTAAGCAAATCAAGACAGAACCTCCTTTTACTATTTTCCTGTGCTCATCATGTAGCAGAATGCTTCCTGATGCACTTTTCTGATGTATCAGAAAGTGTGTCACTGGCAGTCAGCTACACAAAAGGGAAAGCATTTGATCTGTGTCACAGTCAGCGTGTCAATCCACAGCACTAATACCTTTCCCAACTAACCTAGGACACAGCCTTTCCTAGCTGAGGGCCACTACAATTCCATGTCAGCCTACACAAAAAGAAAATTAATAAACCATTAATTCTTCTTCAGGAAATGAGAGTACAAAGGAAACCAACAAGGAATCTCTTTCAGCAGTTTCCAGACAACATGCCTCTAACATGACTCAGGCACTTGAAAGAGTGTTTTACCACGAAACACTGCTCCATACATCAGCAATTACTTCGGTAAGACTATGCCAACTATGCAAGCAATTCAACTTAGAGAGGGGTGCCAGGGTTTAATGCTGAACATGAATGCAGCTCACTGTGACAGGCCAGCAAGTATCTGTGTAGTACTACAGCTGGCCTTGCCAACATCATGAGGGTAAACCTATCAAAGAAACTATTTTCCCCCAAAGAATTGGAAAGAAAAAAAAAAAAAAAAAAAGAGAGTCTAATACATGCTACCTAACTCCAAGCCAAACACAGATCACATAGCAAACTCTTTCATTTGCAATGGCAGGCACATTTGGGCCAGGCCTGCAACTATTCACTTCTACCCAGCAACTGCCTGGCACAGCCTGGGTGCTCACACCATGGGGACAGGGAGGAAGGAGCCCAGCTGTGTCTGCCTGGAACCCTGAGAGACCCTCAGAGACCACTCACTCACCCCTCAGCACACACAGACAAGTCTCCAAGGCACAAACCCACATCCTGTTGCAACAGCCTGCATACCTAGTGAAAACAGTGAAGCTATAAACTGACCACTGTCCTCATTTTCTGTATCCTTTCATAGAATCTCATCCCCATACTAGTTTTCTTTTTTTTTTCTTATAGCATCATTGCAGTATTAAATCATCAAGTTAGAATTTACTCCATTTTTCCCAATAAAATTTCTAAATCATTCTTTTTAGTTTACATGAGCATGTAAGAGAGAACTGGATTTGAGGGCAACTTTTTACTAGTCATAGAAACAATTCTCATTCTGCAAATTTTTAATATTAAATCTTATTTGAATTTAATTCTCAGTACATTCTTAATTAAAAGCATTAAATGTCAATGAATATTTAAATCCTTTCTATACCCTTTAAGCGAACAGAAGCTCTGACTTGAAACAAGTAATCCAAAAATTCTCAGGTAACAAGGGTACCTGGGACATTTTAGGACCCTGAAAGCCAAAGCAGCTCCCACTGGCTCTGCATAACATGGATCCTGGCTCCAAACACAGAATGGCTCTGACTGGAAGGAACCTTCAGAGGCTCACAGCTCAGTCTCCTGCTCAAAGCAGGATCAGCTCTGAGGTCAGACTAGGCTGCTCAGGGTTTAATGCAATTGAGTCTTGGAAATCTCCCAGGGCCATATTCCACAGCCTCTCTGGGTGACTTCTTCCAGAGCTCCATCACCTTTGTAGTGAGAACCTGCCATGTTTCACCTCATGAAGGTTTCTTGTTCCTCCCACCACATCTATAAAGAACCTGATTTCTCAGTTCCCTCTTTCTTGGTTAGAAAGTTATGATTAGGTATTCCTGAAGCTGCCTGGCCTCCAGATTGAATTTCAGCCTCTCCTCACATGGTAATGTGTCCAATCCAACAATGCTGGTAGCTCACCAGCTGGATTTAATACAATATTCCAGATAGTGAATACCGTGTGGAAACTGATAGTTTCCTACTCTACTAGCTAGCTTACTGTGGACACAGCCCAGGACACTGTTACCCTTCCTCACTGCTAGAGCACACTGCTGGCTCATCTTCAGCCTACTGTCCAACAGGACAGCAATTTCTACAGAGAGCTGCTATCAACCACCCAGACCCCACACTGTATCAATCCACTATTGGTTGATCCTCTCCTCCCGGAATCCTCTTTGTAAGTACAAACACCTGGTAGATTTTTGTGGCAGAAAGAAGGCTTTGAGGAATTCAACCTCTGCATCAGTGGAAATTAAACCATCCACCCCACTCAGCAGCAGCATTTTTTCCTTCTTTATTCTTCTTTTGCTAATGTTGAAGCAGCACTACTTGTGGCCCTCAATGTCCACCTCTTATTTCAAGTCTAGCTGGACATTTGCTTTCCTTTGCATTGCTACCTGGCATTTTTTCTGTGGATAAACTGTTAAACTTTCTTGGGCATCCCCTAATTCACTGTCTCAAGGACTTTCCCCTTGAACTCATTGCTCCTAAAGTCTATTTTATCTTTGGACCTGGCAAGGAAAGTACAACATGACTATTTCATTGTGCGTCGAGACATTACTTGTTGCTGCTCAGTTCCTACAACCTGTTCCAACACTCCAAGTCTACAGACCATCTTTCTACAGTTACCACTGAGCACCTAGAAATACATTTCCTAAATGTATTTCTCATTGTTATATTCTTATTTGCTCACCCAGAAACAAGCTTATGCTTAAAACAGGGAACAATTAGAGGAAATGGTGAATCATCTCAGAAAACCCCATTTATTTATCACACTATCAACCTTCCTGCTAAAAATCCAGGTGATTGCAGCAAGTTGTTAAACAGACATAGACTAACTGGCAATACTGGCAATAGACTGGCATAGTTAAATGCCAACAGTATCATAGGCCTATAAATTGATCTCTGAAAAAATAGTGACAGAGAAAACACTAGCATTGTAAACATATAAAGAAGATCTAAAAATTCTTTTATTGACCATTAAACCTTAGCAACATTTTCAACAATTAAATTTTGAGGTAACCAGTCATCTAGTTCAAAACTGTAAGGTTGTAGTAAAACATTATTAACTACTCTAGGATTGTTTACTTCTGACAATGGAAATCCAACAGTTCAGCCACTTACATCCACTTCTCCTTAGTAACCTTCCAAAATCGTCAAAGGTTAACAGAGAGAACGGCAGCTCTGTAATTTCAAACATTCTATCCAAGAAAACTGGCCAATCCTGAAGGTCCTTGTATGAAATGTTGTTTGTGCCCTTTTTTCATATTTAAGTATAATAAGCCAAAAATCCAACAGATACAGTCATAGCCTGTTAGGGGAATTGTAGTAAATTTTCAGACAAATAAGGCATTCTACTTGGGAGGCTGAGAAATACAATAAGCATAATGAATGGTTAGACAAAAAGTGCTATGCTTGCAAACTACAGCCCACAATAAGTCATCTTTCCAGGAACACATCTATCTTCCCTGACTGGAAGCAAAGTAAAACAGCTTCTAAAAGGGATTTTGCCAAATAGGTGAAACTACTTTCTTCTTTAAATAAAGACAACTGAAGTCAGGTGCTGAACTCAGCATTTGTTTTAGTTTTGACCACAGTGACTTCTACTACTCCTATATGTAAAACAGCAATAGTAGCCCAAAAGGGATCAGTCGTGATACTGCCATTCCTAATAAACCATATGGCATTAATCAGTGCAGGTATCACAGAAAACATAATTTCATAAATGCTTCTGCTTATTACAGCATTTTTAGCTATTATGATTGCAATAGGTTTAGCTGCACTTGATTTAAGTGGTATAACTTGCCAACACAGGAGAGATACTTCAATTCAGTGTTGGGAAAATCCTTCCGTACTGCAGGTGAGCAAATACCCAAACTAATTTATATCTGGCAGGCTTGATTATCACAGAGAACACATGATCGCAGACTTTAGGTTGTAAAACCCTTCAAAACAACACCCATGAAAAATTACTTAAATCAACTTTTGGAAGTCAGTTAAGTGATACTATTACAGTTCTGAACATTACAAAAACGTAATGTTTCGCATTACACTTTGATGTAATGTTTCCTTTCACTACTCAACTTTATGCATCCTCTCAAGAGATCATCTTAGCATAAAACTTCTCAGTATAGTTTTTTAAAAGGAAGCTTTTTCCATCATGGGGCAATCCCTACAATGCAGTAACTGTAGGCTCTCACCCAAAGCAAAGGAAGGGACCTCATCTCCCTTACTCCAGTGGCTCTAGTACTGCAAACTGCCAGCTAAACAGAGGTAGTCACCGGTATCTGCATTCTGTTTACCTGATTTGACAAACTTATCCATTTCAAGTCTACAGAAGTGTAATGACAAGCCAACAGATTACATTATCCTCACCTATGATGCTCAGGTGATGGGGGACTAAGCAACTTAGTTGCATTCCTTGAGAACTGACAGCTAACTACTGGGTAAGCTGTGCACAACAATCCTGTCTGTAAAAAACAGTATCTTTGTTTAATGATGAACTTTCTGGTTAAGCACCTCCAACTTCTGTATACCTGAAATCTTTTATTTCAGCAGAAAAATTTCCACTATCTAGCTTTCCTCTTCATCCACTTGCAACTAACCTCATTCCATCTCCTTTCCATTAAAATGACAATGATTCACATTAAGAAGATCAGTCCACCAAGTCAGTCACAAACATTTATTTGATTTATTTTTTAAAAAATCAATTACATCTACCATTGAAATGCATCTCTCTCTGCAGAAGTTATATAACTGGAAATATGATTTCTGTGCAGCTAAATTTTTTTCAAACATCAATATCAAACCTGACTTAAAAATGTGTTGATAATAACTCATTTTCTAAAACCTTAGAGTTTGTCAACTCTAAGAATGCTATAAATGCTGACCTTCCTTCTCATACTGAATGTTTCTAGCACCCTGAAGCTTAAGCTTTGGTTAATTGCATTTAGATATTATATGATTCTGTAAATACACACATTATTTAGCCATCACAAATATTTTAATTGGGCTGGAACAGCCATTTCATTTCTATCCCATTGAGGTGATATATATTTAATACTGAAAATTTAATTTATTTAATTTTAATTTAATACTGAACATGCACCACCAGAACATGCTTTAAAGTAAGGCTGTAAAATTAAAAAATACCAAGTGATAATGGCAGCATTTTTTTTAATACTGCAGTTGAATCTCTTAATGATCTCTCTGCCTTTAAAGCTTCCTTTGTTTAATGTTTGAAGTATTTTTATTGCAAATTTCAGATCAAATTGCAATGACAGATTGCCTCTGGATGTGTTTCAGGGAAATTAGCAAAGATTTGTTTGTTTCTTTGTTTTAAACAGATAAGGAGATAATATAACAAGAATGTCTTAAAGTTGGCTACTTGTGGCAAGAGCAGAGGTGTAGTATAATAACAATTTATGACTTCTCTTCCCCTCCCCACCCCGCACACAAAAAAACCCCTCTTGGCAAAAGGTATGCTTTGTAACAGAGATGAAGTTAAACATAAATTTCTGTGTGAAACTCCTACTCAGAGAAAATGAATTTATGACTAGAGGTAAAAATTACATTAACCAAGTTCTTTAAAGCCTTTAAAAACATACCATGCAGTACACTTAAAATGAACTTTGAGAGACTAATTTTGGAGGGTGAAATGCCAACCACAACATACAATCTAACATTCAGCTCTGAGTGCCTGATCAGTATGTATCACTAATGCTTAACGATTCTGTGTAGACTTAGAAAGTTCTACATAATTCTTTCCCAGTTTTTCAAAGAAAATGTCTCAAGCGTGTAAAATTCTCTGCAAACACACCCAGAAATGTTGAAATGTTCCACTACACTTAACCAAATCTTAGGTTAATTTAATAAAACTTCTAAGATAAAATGTCTTTGGTATCCTCTGCCTTATCAAATATTAGCTCATGTTCAAGACATAATATTTACAGAGTAAAGATCTGATTTTGTTTTGGGTTTTTGTTTATTTGTTTAGCTTGGGGGGGGGGGCAGGAGGGGATGTGAGATTTAAGCAGAGAACGAGAATCTATAGAATTTTCCTATGTTTTTATGGCAGTAAAATACTGAACTTGCATATAGTCTTAGAATAATTTCCTAACCTTTAAAAAGAGATCCCTACTTTTCCAAGTACACACTACTTTTCTCTGAACTATCTACTTTAAGGCATTTTTAAAGTCATCCAGAATGCAGTTGACTTGACAACTACGTAGACTCATTCCACACTCACCAATTAAGCATAAAGTACAGCATGTAAAGTAAATGCAGCTCTGGTGGTATCAGGTACATCAAGAGCCAAGAGGTCAGTTCAGCCTCTGTGCAGCTCAGCTCTCAGCTGTGCCAGTTGCACCATTTTATTAAATTATGCATGTACTGTAAGCAAGACTACAGAGAACAAATCTTTTTAGACAGGCTAACAGCAATGCAATCAGACTGACATGAGCTGAAAGATGCTTTCATTTTTTTCTGATATGTTAGAGCACCCAACTCATGCCACTGCATCAATGGAAAAGGTTATCCAGTTAAAAAAGGATTTCACAGTTCTCCAAAATAATTGTCACTGATTGGACTGGTTGATTTTGTTCTTAATGCCCACTTATCAATTAATAAATTGGGTTTTTTTTACCCCACACACAGACTTTGTGGAATCCAAGACTGCTTAAGGCAAACAGAGGTTTGAAAAAAATATTTTAACTTCTGGAAGAGAGACATCATATCCCAGCTTTCACCAGTCAACTGAGAGGCTCAGACCTGATCAAAAGCAATCCACAAAGCTATTTCAACATGACAAATTCTTACACAAAGATACATCTGAGTAAGAACAAACACCATTTCAAATGGTTCACATGAGAAAAAGGACAAGGAGAAACCAAATACCTACCTTTGAGCTTCACCCAAATATAATCCACCCCCAACAGTTTCTATAGCAATTTTTTTCCTTGCCTTACCAACCATTATATTGCAACTGAAAAACTTCTGAAATTCCACTGAGGAAAACAAAATCATACTATACTAGACCTATAGGAATATTAATTTATAAAGGCTGGAAGATTTGTAAAACATGTGCAATAGTGAATCTGCATTTTTATCCACCTATAGCCAGAATGCACCTTTCAAGACACTGCTGTAAGTCATCAAGACAATCATTAGATAACCTACATAAACTGCCAGCTGAACTAAATAGCTATCAATTCCTTTTAAGACAATGGATTTAACACAAAACTCTCTGATGTATGCAAAAATGAAAAGCCACCTGGCTACAGGACACATTAAAGCCTGTTCAAAACCTAAATCCATTAAGACTGAATTTATGGATTATGAATAGGTGGAAAGCACACTTATGAACTTAGGATTTTTCACCTCTTTTCTGTATCCATCATTCCTTCTTATACATTCTTACACTCAATTGATAAACAGCATTGGTTTACAACTTCATTCTAAACAACTCTATTTAAACCCCACTAAGAATTCTGTTTACTAGTAATGGCACATATAGAGCACAGAGGAAGAGGGTGAATACCTTTTTCTGTTCGTGTGAGAGACCTTAGAGCCCAGAAACATAGCTGTGAGATAGTCCAGAGAACTCCAGTAAAAAAACAGTAAAATTTAAAACAAATGAATATAAAACACCTAAATTTCTGCCAGGGAAAGAGTTGGGGTTCGGATATTTATCTTCTCTTTATTCAAAAGTTTGTCTGCAGCACAAGCCAAAAAGCATAGGAAAGGACTTCATTTTCCTAGAACTGGCCACTTACATACTTGATAATGTTACTACTGACTACTCTAGAGAGTTCCAACATCTCAACAGTAGCTCAACAGCAGCTTTGTCACACATGCACCTCTCAGTCAGCAAGATCAGCAGGAAGCTTAAGGTTAATCTTGCAAACACAAACCCACTGGACACAGTGAAGCCAAATCAGAGACTTCAGTCCTTTCCTCCTGTTACGGTTTTAAACGTCTTTCACACTTGAATGCATTTTGAACTGTTAGCATCTTCTACGGCTTTAGCTTATACAGCAATTGTATAATATAAGCAACTGCTCTTTAGTTCACACTATTTCAGTTTAAAACATTTTTGTTTAGACTTAAAAGATCATAAGAACTTCTTTTTATTGTTCCTCTCATGATACAGTCAAACGACAGTTTGCCAAAAAACGAAGCTATCTAGACATACAGAGATTCAATCTGCTAGAGGTAGGCTGAAACAAGTAAAACAAGGCCTGCCCTACCAAACTATACACAGGCACTGAAGTGATCAACGAAGCACCCAAACAATTAAGATCTGGTTTCCTCAGAAGCCTTCCTCATTAATTGTCAGCCTACTGTGACATCCCACCCTTAAGGGGATGGGAGCACCTAAGATTCATAGATATTTGTGGTTGAAAGGAAGGCAAAAGTCAGAATATCCACAAAAACTTTAAAAGTTTTATTAGTATTTACACACTTGGCATGGAAATTAGTATGTTAATCCCTGATTTCCTACATAAGCACATGGCAGTAGATTTTGAATAAAGAGGTGAAAGGGAAACAGAGATGAACGGAAGGAAGGGAGGGAGGGAGGGAG
>WBNO01021565.1:0-37294 GCA_013400575.1 Peucedramus taeniatus | reverse complement strand
TGAAGGGAAACTACTCACACTTCAATTTCCAATACTCTTGTGAAGGAGGCAGGGACCTGTTATATTCATGTCTTCATTGTACAGCTTCAGAATATTAGATGTGGGATGAAGTCCTGACCCTACTGAAGACCAAGACTTCCACTCTTAGTAGTAAGGGAAGGATTTCACTCCCTCCTGAAGAATGGGATCTACTCCAGGCCACACCACAAAGTATTGACAGAAGGAAGATTTTTGTACACAGACAGATATACATAAGGAGAGATCATGCTGAAAACACAGAAAGATACAGGAGGCAGAATCTTTTTCTACCCAAAGTTCGATATTCAACTGAGTGCTTTGATAATAGCATTATGGTTCCTTCATCCAGGAGTCAAACAAATCTGGTAACATAGAGGCTAGATCAGCAGCTAAAACTTCATGTTAGCAACAGAGGATAACAACATACACAGTAGAGTTTCCTTCTCAGTATCACATCTGTAAAAACATGCCAAGAAGATTACTTTTGGCTATGTACAGTTTTCTCTACAGCTGTAGGAACCACATCCTCTCTTTCTTCATTCATCTGTTACTGGTTCTGTAGACGTATCACCTTTAAAAGTGCAGATGGTTTTTTATGACTGGAAAAGTCAATCTCAGCATGAGAGAAACACTGTTTACAACACTGAGGGCTTTCTTATTTGCCATACTGCAACAGGGTGAAAAAATAGGCAGAAGCTCTTTTATGTCTACTTTTGCATTGTGCAGTATGGAGCTGCAAGCTTCCTTTTTGTTCTTACAGTGATTCAAGTTGCTTATTTTAGCTTCCATATTTCTTATCTTGACTGGGTGGTTGCATCAACTACTGCCATTAATGGACTGCTAAACACATTTCTGTTCATGGTGTACTGTATGGAGAATGTGTCTACCAGAATCTGCAGCAGTCAGCTGTATGTGAGCAACTTCAAACATTTTCCCATTTATTCATTGATTATAACTGAACCATGCAAAAAAAAATGTTGTATTGTGCCTTTACACAGGACTTTATATATGTGGTCAACTAGTGGTCAACTAGTTCACATACTGAGGCTGGTGATAAGATTATAGACAGAACAATTTAGAAACTAATATCCTATACAAATATTTTTTTTATGCTTGAGAATAGGTGTGAGTCCTATGAACAGCCTGCCTTCAAGAAAGGCTACTGCCCTAGCACAGCCTGTTATCTCCAGCTGCACCTCAGAATGAGGATGCAAACAGGAAATAATTTTGAGGAGATCAATGTTTTCCCCACTGTGTAGACAATAGGGGCATTTGAGATTTGGAATTGCAGCTTTCTTTGGAGGTTAGAGGGTGAAAAGACGGAGTGAGTGAAGGAGAGAGAGCTGTAGTTTTTCCTCATTCAAGTAACAGTTTCATTATTCAAAACCTACATTTTTCAATCCGGAATTAAAAAAAAAAGAAAAACAAAGCACCAAACATAAACATTCCTGGTAATGGAATGTAAATGTAAACATTTAGATTTACAGATTTGGTCTAAGCAAAATAAAGCAGACTATCCTATGCCACTCATGACTATTAGCATGGATGGAGTTTGGAATAGCTTACTGTTCATGCATAAATACGGTAGAACTATGATTGGCCTGTTTGCTTTCTCAGCAAATACTTATGAAGGGCCCCTGAAAATTCCTAGTTACAGCTCCAGGAGGGACCTCCACATGTGCATCTACTTGTGCATATAGTGAGTGGAGACACACATGCTTTCAGCTAGTGAATTTGACTCCATACCAGCTCAAGAGGAAGAAGAGGACTTGGCTGTAGTCCTGTCAATGTCACATGTGGGTCTTGCAGAATGCAGCACCTGGTCTGTGGTGGTACATGTAGCCACCTCTGCCTCTGTCGCTATACGACACGAATGAACCACACGCACTCACCTGGAAGTTCAGGGAAAAAAAAAGGGGCTTTTACTTCATGACATCACCTTTTTACAGAATTCCAAAAATGGCCAGGGGTTGGAGGGTGAAGTTGCCACCTCTCCAATCACACTGGTCAAAGCAACAGTCAATCAATTCTCTCTGACTCCAGAAAAGAATGCAAAACAGTAATTATTTACATGAAAGTGCATGAGAAACTCCATTCCAAATATGTAAACATCAGAAGGCTTAGAAAAGTTTAGAAGAACAGGGTGACATGCCTCCTTTCTCTGTGTGACTGCACATGTCTCCAAAACACATGCTCAGCCTACTGGCTGAACCTTCAGATGGGAAAGAAGTAGACATGTCCATCAGCTTGGGATGGAGACCCCTGAGTCTCTAGGCTGGGATCAAGTGGCTTGGAAGAGGAACCCTTGGCCCTGTAGCTGATGGAGGTGACATTTGTTTATAATATCCATTAACAAGAGGTAGGTGCGAAGAAATATTTTTGTGTTGTTTTCTTTTGTGATGGTTGCTCCTCATAGAACGTGCAGGACATGAATGAAAACCTAAAAGCTAAACAAGCTTTGCTGTGGTTGGAACTTACGACCTAAGCCTCTGAGGCTCAGTAGTGCAACAGTCAGACTGAATCATGAGTCACATTTCACATATACCTTCACTAGAACACTATTTATCTAGAACTCATGGATGTTTTCCTCCAATCCTGAAGTATTTGGAATGTGTGAGCTAAAAGTTGTTTAAAGACTTGGGCGACATGGTCTGGCTGTATGCAGGTACCAAAGAGCTGCAAGAGGAAATACCAGACAAAAAACCATATAGTGCAACAACACAGCCTCAAGAAGAAGCAGGTGGCAAAAAGCTAAGGAGGATGATTTAATTTATTCTTTCTCTTATGTGATTTATTTTTGAGACATATCTTCATTATATAATTTAATTGTAAGCTGTAGATACAAAGTCTGATGATTCCAAATTTAAATGTCAGTGATATCTGCAGAGCAAACAAATTCTGCAGAAAATAAAAGGATTTGCAAGAAATTCTACTGCACATTGCAGTTACTGGCTCCTACAAATAGAAACTGTCGTAGGCCAAAAGGACCCACTAAGAAAATGAAAATACTTGAAAATGTTCTTAAGGCCACACCTCATTCTAGGCTGCTTTATTAAGCAGCTTGAAAACTCTGTCAGCTCAGAATAGTTTTCAATGGTTTGGTTGTATTCTAACCAATTCTTCCTCTCACAAAAATAAATATATGAACAATACTCAAGCCTCACTTCCACTGAAAGTAATATAAAAGTAAATTTTTGGCAGGTATTTAACACTGCTTCCCAGTCAGTGCTGTTGCTACCTAAATCTGAAAACAGAATTTTAAAACATAATACAACCTAACACAAATGGAATTACTTTGACCATTTTTAGTGATGAATATTACCTTTATTGAAGAAACAAAAGTTTAAAGAGATGAGAAATGGCTGAGAGTGTAGCAGATCTGGCTACATAGACCACCACAATACAGCAGATTTTCTGCTGTTTCTGTTGGACAGGTGAGTACAACTGGAGAAAATAACAGTCACTCTGTCATTGCTACTGATTCACTGAATATTTAGCATTTGATTTGAATTCCACTTACAAAGCGTAAAAAAAATACTTCACTAAAAACAAACCTAGATAGAGTAGATAGAGTAGATAGAGTCTTGCAAACTTTTTAAATGATACCTTTATTTTTAAATGGGTATTAGGCAAACTGAGGATTTCTACTGCTGCAAAACATGTACAGTTATGGTTCAACAGCTGTGTTGTTATCCATGCAGTCAGATTACTGAAGTGCAACTCTGTTTTGGGTTAACTTTATTTCTACATGGATATTTTACAATGGGTTGCTGCTTTTTCCTTTATCCTGTAGTGAAACCCACTATCTAAATTTAGCGATTATTCAGTGATAAAAGGAGGAGAAATGCACATAAATGTTGAAGTTAACATCCACAGTACAAACTCAATTGACATGTTGTGCATTGATCAACCTAGGTTCAACATGTAAATGTATTTCTGCCTGATTAGTGGTTGCCTAAATTAGAGGCTGCACATGATTTCAGAGTTGGAAAATCCAGCAAAAAGAAATGAAGAGTGGGTTGCACCAGGAATGTTTATTTTGCAAAGCAAGCACGCAAAGACTAAGTTGTTTAATCAAGGTAATTGTTACTGTATCAATTAGCCTTACTATATTAAATATTATTAGATTAATTTCCCATCTGTAGCTAAGGACAAAGACTGGAAGCAGTCTTACAATGGAAGGAAACACATTAAGCAAGCTAACTAAAAATTTTGTGATTCTTTTATACAGGTAGGAAAATTGTTTTCACAAAATTTTGGGATCATGTGCAAATTATTATTCTGTAATTTGCTTAACTGTATCTGTCCATTTTTGTTTAATTTTGTCTTGCATTTTCAGATGCTCTAAAATTTGTCTGTATCGTGATAGTGCAAAATAATTCCAGTCATAGGTGAGGGTAGTGTTCAAATGTGCACCAGAAAGGTTACAGAAGAAAAAGAGAGCTTATCTCATCACATCTGCTCTCTAACAGTTATCACAGCATTTCTGACAGTATTCTAGAAGAAGAGACTTTACTGTAGAATAACAGGTATCTTGCGTTCTTCTGAAAATGAAATTATATGATCTGTGTGATGACATCATCTGTTGCCTGAAGAGGGGAATCAATATCCCAGTTCCATGGACAGCTTGAAGCAAGTTAACTTGTTATCTTACACAGTGAAAATATTCTTTGAATCCCAATTTCATGTCTGAGTCCCTTCATGGACAGTGAATGAAAGAAAGAACTGAAAAACCCTCATATTCATAAATTCCCCAGTCTATATGTAAGAGATTGTGCCATTCCTATATTCCCAAGTGCCACATGTATATTACCACAACATATATGAAGAGATTTTCATGCATGTGGTGTCAATCAAAAGACCTGCAGTCATTACAAGTATATGCCCAACCAAGTGTCTAAATGTGTTCTGAGTCTCGTTAGTAGATCCAAGTACTTATAATCGAAGTAACATAATTACATAATTGCAATGGATATTACTGCTTTATCTTGAAGAGCATCCTGGGCAAGGTACTCTCAGATATGAAGTATCTCTTGGCACAGGGTAAGGTTATGTCCATCAGGGCATTACTATGTATGCCATTGTTTTATTTTGAAGATTTTCCTAGGTGAGATAGTTGTGCAAGTTTAGAATAATACATAACTTTCAGCACTTTTTCCCTTCCTACAAGAGGTCCCAGATAAATCTGGTTGTGATTCCAAGGAACTCTTTCTACATAGCTTTTTGTGAATGGAGTGTCAGTGAAAAGATTATTAAAAGGAAGTGGTATTTACTGGTTGCTATCAGGACCACTGCAACTGCACAGAAGAAAGGAACCAAATACTGTTGATGTGCTTCAGATTCTGCTGAAAAAATGGATATGAAAGCAGGTGGCACAAAGACCTGAGGCCCAGTATTAGTGTCTGTAAGATCTGCATTACACTTGCAGGGGGTGGGAGATGTTTGATTCCAAGAGCACATCTTACCCTGTTATCAGGCTGTGAAAACTCAATAAAAATTTTCCTTAAAAAGAGTTATTCTGATCATAGTCTGAATGCTAACAGGGTTTTCCATGTATTCACTGAAGACTAAGCTTACATTGCAGAGATCTGTCTAACTTAGTTTTTCCAGGGCCAAGTCAATGGACAGAGAAAGGTTCCTTCAGCAAACTAATTCAAAGCACATGAAGTAGGCTCTGAACTGCCCTCCAGAAGAGCCATTTGTCAACAGAGCCTTGGGAGGAAAGCCTGCCTTAGCTAAAATTGGCCTTTAAGGTTACATTCCTTAATGCAATAAAGAAACTCTTTACAGCAAAATGCTAATGAAAAACAAAGTACTAAATCTATTACGGTTATCAAAAGGAAAGAACTTTTCTCACACAGGTTATGCATACTTAATACCTTTTAAAACCTTTTTTGATAAGTTAATTCCAATTGTTTTCAATGTCTCTCTGCTTCTCAAGATGGACACTTAAAGTTTTATCCTGTCCTATGGATCCCAGTCCTTGCTCTACAGCTTCTTTGATTCTGTACTTTTCACATAAACACACAGACTTGCAAATTTTATAGGTGTGTACTGAATCCATGGAGGAGAGCTAATGGTTCATACAATGTATTCACCCCATACCCGCGTGAGCTTTTACACTAGTAGGCCACAATCAAATTTAAAATATAAAATAGCTTGCCTCTACTTGACTTGTGTTTTTTAACTTTAAAATTCTCTTACAAATATAAAATAACATGAAATCCTAATTGTGCCGGGGATTGCAGCAACATAATAGAATGCCTCTGCCCTAAACTGCTTGAAATATCAGACAGTTGAAAGAGGGGAAACAGCAACAAGAAAATTTACTGCAGCAAGTCCTTAAAAAAAGTCCAAGTGTAAACTTCTCACCAGCTAGTGCACTGTCTTCTGGACCATCCTCTGGTTCCTGAAATTTGAGACAAATGAAGATGTAAACATCACCAGCTCCATTATTTTTTTTAGACTGATTTGAACAGAAGAAAACTTAAGTAAACATGTGGAGGAAACATGTTTCTGAACAATAAAATTAATTACTTTCAATACTTAATGAAGATGCAAGATATTAAAAAAAAACCATACCCTCTCTTAACATATGATAAATATATGACCTTTGAATACTGTTATTCTGATAGATCAGTAGCAGTCGCATTTCTTTCAAAAGAAATCACAAAAGTAATCTGATCAATGCCATTAGAATTAAACTGGCAGAAAAAAAAATCTTTGACCAGAAGAGAAGGACTTTACATGTTACTTGCATGTATAAACTCAATTGTGTGATCTCATTCTATTCCACTATTACTTTAGGAATATTTTCTTCTTTACAGTAAATATTATTCCTTGGGTTTTATCAATATTTAATAGAGATGACGTATTTGTTTCTATGTTTCCTCTCTTGGGAAATGAAAATGTTATATGTAGTAGGTCATTCTACATGACTAACATTTTTATAGTCGACAGAAAAATGTCAGTACATATTTCTGTTCTCCAGAAGAGAGACATCTGAAACCTCTCCATGTGAAGTATTGCCTTTTTCCTATGTAAAGAAATGGGACAAAATGTAAATTATAAGGTCTTTATTAAAACTATCCTCTACTTCTTCTCTATAGAGGGCACCATGAAAATTTTCTTCCCTTTCCCATGGTACAGAAAGTCAGGAAAACTTAGATATAAAGTTGGAAGTCTACACAGTTTTAACTTGAGCAATTTAATATAAAGAGAGAAGAACCATAGGACATGAAGTGTTTTTCCCAAGCATCTCAACTTAAAGGTTTTTAAAAAGAAGGCATTTGGGTGTATAGAGTTGCAACCATAGATTCATAGGGTTCTGTAACACAAAACAACATGAAGGCTTTATCCTCTAAATTTCTCTGCTTTATTACAAATTACCACAAATACCATACACATTGCTACAAGGAAATTCATGTCATTAATGAAATACATGAAATTAATAAATGAATATCTATAAATATATATATATATATATAAGCTACTAAAAATACTGTCAGCAATCAATAATTAGTTTAAATCAATAATATTTTATCAATCAATACTGCAGTATAACCAGTAACAGCAACAACCAAACACTACCACAGGTTACTACAACTTACCATTAGTGGAGCAAACATACCAGCAGTGTAACAGCAGATACGAGAGGTTACCTATAAGAATATCTATATAGTATCAGCAGGAAGTGAATTGGACAGATTTCAGAACGGGCCACACTATCCAAAAAGAGGGCGGAAGGATCCCAGAGGGATTTAGTCACCCCAAAAAAGGGGAGGACAGACTCAACCGATAAGGTAACAGTCACCCTTCAAAACTGATCCATGTTATAGAGCCTGGAGTCAGGCAGGTGTTCCCAGTGAGAGCCCAAAGGCTGATAGAAAGTTCATATGGGAGTCAACTGTGAGGTTCTCAGAGACCAAGAGGCTCCATTTTGAATAAAAACCAGGTCCTTTTTATAACACTGAGATAGTGTAGGATATCCTACTTTGAGCAACCACTAATTTTCATTTTTTTTTGCCTGTAACAGCCATTACATGATGGTGTTTTTTGTTCTTTAAGAGCTAGGTGGTTTTCTACCTTATCAGAGTCTAAATTGTCACTAAAGTCCCATGGGTTTGTGCTTATCCATGGTATCTCTGGCTTCTACATAACCTGGCTGCACTTGAAAATGACCAGCTGCACTTTTCAAAAATGTCAATATTTTTCAGCAGATAGTTTCTTTTGTTCAGTATTTGTCACCTTCCTACCAGGCCACTTTTATGGCTGCTCACATCACCAAAGCAATTCAAATATGAGTGCCAGAGATGAAAGGGAAATTCAGGAGTTGTTTTAAGTATCCAATAGTCTTTTGCACAGAACATCTTGCTTCCTAATACTGGGCTACTGCTTCCCACGTTAAAAAATGAAAATACTATCTGCACTTGGCTGATATGACCTCCATCATTCTTTTGCGATGAAAAATTACACCAATATGTGGCAGAATGACCAGAGCAGGAAGTGTTACTGAGTGAACAAATGGTATAAAATTATACTGACTTCACTGATTTGGGCATATATAAAAACCAGCAGCACAACACAAATGGCCTTTAGACACCGTGCAACTAAAATGTCACATTCCCTCTTCTTTGAATGCTTTGATCTGTTGCATCCTGCCTAGATGTAATAACCCTCAGGTTTTGCTGCAAGATGCAGTTACTCCTTTGCTTCATCCCCTCCTAATATTAATATTGTTCATTTATAAGAGCTGACTATGATTCACTGAATATAAAGGCTCAGCAAAGGGACCACTGCTCCTTTGTTTGATACCTGTTACTCTTTGCAGATGGAAATCAAAGGAAAAACAACAGAAAATGACAATTCATTTAACATGTTGAAAGCAAGATACTAATGTTACAAATTCTCTTACTAATTGTCAAAAAGTTACTGACTTCAAGAAGGACTACTTTTTTTCACTCACTGCTTTTGCAACTGGTATTTTGTGGCAATGGTTTCTAGCTTTTGTGATTAAAATTTTGGTTGTTTTTCCCATACAGTGAAAAAGAAATGGACAAGAGCTATGGTTCAACAATTCAACCAAAAGAGTTTTATGTGAGTCGAGCCGCATACTTAATTATTACTATATGTTACCTGAATTTGGTATCTGATTTGAATTCTAAGTAAACCCTGGTAAACCTCCCATTATATGAATAGTCAAACTGGCATCACTAAGTGAAATCTGTTTACGTTGTTTATCTGAGCATCTCTTGGATGTATAGGATGTTTACCCTACTGATTTTTTTCCTCCCATTCCTCAAATGGGGAGTGAGCAAGTGACTCTGGGGCTTAGTAGCCAGCTGGGGTTAAAACAGAACAATTGGTAATAAATTATATTAGTGTTCCCAAGTTGAGTTCATTTTTTTCTGATGGTGATTTTTGAGTGATCTTCCTGTCCATATCTTGACCCCTGAGTCTTTTGTTCTATTTTCTTTCTCTCCTGTCCACTTGAGGAGGGGGCATGGCAGAGATGCTTGGTGGGACCCCGACATACAGACTACATCAGCTCACCCCAAACAGGAATTTCTAACTCCTGACTGCTGGAAATATTCACAAATGAGGGGATTAGGCAGCGAAAGAGGAAGTCAGAATTAAATTGGATCTGTGACCTGACATCAGGATGGTCAGTCAGCTAAACTAAGAGCTAAACTAATCCTGAGCCTGCTAGAAAAAAAAATATTGTAATGAACTTAACAAAGCTTTGAATCAAGACCTTTATACTGGAAAATTAAATGTAAGGTACTCTCTAAAACCCAGAGCTGCCAATGGATCCTTCTGAATATTCAATGTTCTTTACTGAATGAAGATATATTTTTCTAGGGTTTGAAAGCATCCTTCTCCTGAGACCCCATCCTGAGTGCTGCATCCAGCACTGGGGTCCCCAGCACAGGAAAGACATGGATCTGTTGGAGTGAGTCCAGAGTAGGTCACCAAGATGATCATTGGGATGGAGCACCTCTGCTGTGAGGAAAGGCTGAGAGAATTGAAATTTTGCAGCCTGGAAAAGAGAAGGCCTTGAGATGTCCTAACTGAGGCCTTCCAGTACCTGAAAGGATCCTCCAACAAAAATGGAGAGAGACTATTTACAAGGCACATGGTGACAGGACAAGAGAGAATTGCTTCAAACTGCAAGACAGTAGGTTTAGATTAAATACTAAGATGAAATTTTATACTGTGAGAGAGGTGAGGCACTGGAACAGGCTGTCCAGAGAAGCTGTGGATGTCCCATCCCTGGAGGTGTTCAAGGCCAATTTGGATTGGGTTTTGAGCAACCTGTCTAGTGAAAAATGTCCCTGTCCATGGCAGGAGGGGTTGGAACTAGATGATCTTTAAGATCCCTTCCAACTGAGCCCATTTCATGATTCTATGAATCCACTGATGTCCTGTGAAGTACCTTTGATTCCCTGTGTAGGAGGCAGTAGGATACATGGTCAGATGAAAGGCATGCTCTTGACACATTAGGGTTCATGGGCAGGGGTAGGATGTGCAAGGTTTGACTACAACGAGAGTGCATGTGTGTTAATGAAGGCCTCCTTAAATTGGGGTCCTAGTAGGAAATGCTTTCTTGCTTTTGTTCCAGTGTTGTAAGGAGCTACCGCCTCTCATATAATACATAAACCAACATATGAGGTAAAGTTGCAGCAAACTAAAATATGCACTGAAGAGCTGCTACTGGCAAGTGGATCAGAGACATGGAGAAGAATGCATCCTTTCACTGCAGATCCATGAAATACGGCCTTTATTGTGGGAAAGCATGAAGCACAAATCACCTGTGAAAGCTATGCAAGTCCTGTAAACCTGCAAGCAGTCATACTGCCAACTCCATGCATTAAAAATTGCCATTAGAATTTCCAAGAACTCCTTAGGAATGCCACATGCATCTGACTTTTTAAATGTTTATTCACATTTCCCCGTTTTGGCTGACCAAAAGGGCTGTTGAAGCTTATACGCAAGCAAGGGCCTGCCGGAGGCAGGAATGGCCGTGCTCTTGCCGCACAGGAGGGCCTGCCGGCCTGCTCTCCTGCCTGCTCGCCAGCTCCCCTGCGTGCTCCGGAGCCCTGCGGCCTCCTTCCATGCCCATGGTCCCCGGCGGGCCCTCCTTGCGGCATGGAACCATGCCTCTGGCTTCCATCGCCCTCACCACCACGGCAGGCACCCGGAGACGAAGCAGGTCTGGAGCTCAGATACAAGTTAGGCAGCTGCTTCCGCAGCCCTACTCTGCTTTCTGCTGTGCAGCTGCTCGAGGTGAAGCGGAGTAGTTTAGTGTTCAAGTGGGAAGGGCAGGGAACCCCAGGGATAAGTGCTCCCTTCCAGAATGTTTCCCTTCACCCTTACCACAACGGAGGGGCTGGCAGACGGTCCTGTGAACAGCTTCGGAACTTTTTTGTACAAACCACAGCTTCTTATTTCACTTACTGCTGACACTGTTGTAGCAGAGATTTGGGAAGCAGCTGCTCTGTCCCGCTGCTGTGAGCTGTTGCCAGTCGGGGGCATAGCGCCCGTCCGTGCCGTGGGACAAGCCCTGCACAACATGTTGTGTGGAAGGGGCTCTAAGTAAGTCCGGCATCGCCGTTTTCCTGCTGCCCTGTAAAGCTGGAAAATTCGCTCCTCTGTGCGGCCGCTCCTTTAAGGGGAGGTCGCGGAGCCTCGGCGCCTCAGCCCGCGCGGGTGTGTGAGGGGAGGGAGAGGAGTCCGAGGACAGAGCAGGAGAGATATTTTGCGGTATTTGCAAACATTTGAAAACCCTTTGGGGACAAAGAGAAGTAAAGATGTGGGAGGATTTGTGGAGTCTTAAACAAATGAGATAAACTTAAGGTGGTCTAGGAGAAGTTCAGGCGGAAGGTGAGACCCTCTGAGGGGCTGTGAGGGTGTTGCCTTAAACTGACAGAATTGTGATGAAGTAAAAGCACTACCTCGGACAAAACCTGCAAAGATGTGGTGAAAACAGGCTCTACTTAGAATCATTGTGGTTAATAATTGTTTTGGTTGACTGTAGGGTCGCAAAGATGGTCTTTAGCCATTTCTGTCAGCCGCCTTAATTTTGAATCTTTTGAATAAAAGGGACTGCATAGCGGTGGGGGTGGGCCTAGAGACGGTCTACTCCATGGAAGCCGAAGGGCTGTGTTGAATGTGTCTTGGACTACGTTAAATTACAAGTTTTGCTGGTCTGTGAAGGTGGCTAAAATTACACAAGAAACTTGACCTACTGGTATGAGAAAGAGAGCAGCCAGTCCGCTGTTACCGGTCAAATTAGTTAATTGGCAAGTGCTCACCGGTCATTCTGAGGCATCATTTGCCTATTCCTAATGCTTTGCGTCTTCTCGCGAAGCACACAACCTATGAAGACATTTTGTATGGTTTTTCAAACAGATTTACATAATTGTTTCCCTAAGTTTTGTCTTTTCATTGGGTTTGGATAGGACTTCAAAACCTCATTATCTGTTCGATCTGAGTGCTTAAAGTAAGCAGTCAGCGGGGTTAGCCTTTGGAAGGAATGATACCCTTTAATTCGGCGCCCAGTGGGCTGCTCTGGGATTTTTTGTTTTCCTTATCTTTTTGTCAGGACAAGAGATCCCTTCAGCTGCTGTCTGACGTTTTGCAAGCTGGTTGGTAGGTATGTCTGAAGGCTCTGTATAAATATCTGGAGAGCGTTGCCCATGCACAGGTAAGTTTGAACACAGAACTGGCTGTGTGCTGGTGTCAGCATGGAAAACATGTTGACGGCTCCCTGGCCTGCTCCCACAGGCTGACACATTTCTGCTGTGTAGGTAAAGCAACATATGGGGTCCTTTTCTGCAGTCTTAGTAAAACATTATTTGGAAGTACATACATGGACATGTTCTTTATTCTGCTGTGAACTTCCAGCAATGCTTATATTTAAATGGGAAAAAAATGCTTCGTCAGTGATCCTCATTTCTTCAGAAACCACAGAAGAAACCTGGTTACTTACATGCAGCATCTTTTTTCATTTTAGCTGAAAATACTAATAACTGGGAAAAACCCACATCCTTATTTCTTTCACACACATGTGAGTGTTCTAGAAGCAGTGATAATTACCCTCACAGCTATTATTCCTTAAGTACTCAGAAAACCTGAGTTTAAAAGAAAACAAAAAAAAAATCTACAGTGCTTTAAGAATTTTTTTACTTAACTTTCTTCTATTTTCTCTCTTCCAGTCCCTAAAAACTTAATCTTATAGTGATGGCATTGCTGTTGTTTTCCTGAACAGTTACGAATTGAGGTAGAGGGAGTGAGCAAAGGATGTAGCACAGTTTCAGTGGGAGTTTTGGAAAGGCTTTGAAGTGCCCTTTAGGATGCAATGAACTGCTTGTAGAACTGGTGTTAGAAATCCTGGTGCTGAACCACTGTAAAAAAAAGAATTATTTTCAAAGCATTTCAAATTATTGTTTTTTTCAAACACATGACACTTTTCATTGTCCACTGCATCTAGCTTTTAAAGTAAAGTATCAGGTACTGAGAGATTTTCAATGTGATTAAAGCTGGCAAAATAGTGTTCTAGTTAACATAACTGCACAGCCTATCTATACCAGTAGAAATGGACTCTACATTTAAAAGAAATATATCTTGGCTTTTATTACAGTGGATCCTGCATCCAGAGTTGTTCCCTTCAGAAATTAAAATATTTTTTCCACAGTTTCACTCCTTAATTTGGAATAATATCTTAAAAGGCTACAGAAAAAAAAAAGGTGATATTGAGAACTAAGAGATTCCATACACAAATTAAGATACAGCTTAAACTACTTCCGTAGAAAGACATTAAACTTCCTTTAAAAATGAGAATATAATGAAGAAAACCCCACTGATCTTAAATATGGGCTTAGTGTGCAATTCATCTTATTTTAAATAGTAAGTGCCTCTGATTTTAGTCCATATGAGTAAGTCTAAAGGAAGACTGCCAAATGCTGTATTTTTACCACGGGCTCTCCCACTCAAGGATATAGCATCACATGCAGCTTCAGCTGATTTCCTGGCTGAGCCTGAAGGACACAGTTTAGAACATGAGGACGGCTCCACCTTAAAGGACCTGTCTTGTGGTTTCATTGATGCCCCATTTCTGCCACCTAATCTGCTGCAGTGGTGCCTCATGTTGTTGAATGACTATGTATTTTTTGCAGAAAAAAAAGTAGAAAATGTGTATTTTGCTTGCATTTGCAAAATGAAGTTGTAAACACATGATACTTCTGAGTAGGCATAAATTTACTTGGGGAAAATACAGCTATGTTTTTGAGACATATAGCTGCAACAAAACATGTATTAGTTAAAACTCAACATATGTTATTTAAAGGGCTTCATAGATATTCCAAAATGACTACTCTCTTATATGCCTCCCTTGAAAATAAATGTTTTGATAGAGAGGTTCAGTCCAGAGTATTTCCAAATTGCTTTTGCCAAGTAAGCGATACATTTTTGTGAGGCACCTTAGACATGAGTTTGGCACTGACAGTCTCTTCCACAGTCATACCTGGCATTTAAAAAGCCTAAAAAGTTTTTAAGCGTGATATTAGATAGAGAGAAGGGATTGTATCAGTAGAGAATCTGGCTGTATCTGGCTTCTTATCGAAGTGTTGCAACCATTGATAATATCTGTAGGCCTTGCAAGCTTTCATGCTTGCTTTCTTTTAAAATGGGAACTACCATGTGGCTGATTTGTTGTATAGCATCTGAGCAAGTGTGTACATGGGCAGAGTCAGAGACCAACTGGAAGGAAGGAAGCTGCTAGGTTCTTAATCACTGTGTGGTACCAGTGAAGGTTTCACTCTTCCTGTGTGGGGTACACTTATCAAAGTATCTTACTGGTTTAAAAATTAGATCTTGTGATTTGACTTTTTCTGCATATTTCTCTTCCACAAATGAATAAATAAGCTTTTAGTTTGAAACTGAAGCAAAACAGAAGTGCATTGCTTTTCCTTGCAGATCCATAATTAATTTCCTACATCATGTTCAGCTTCTCTGTATGTCATTTATCTTTATTTTGTTTGCCTCTCTTTCGTTGAAATAAGTTTAAAGTCCCTCACCTGCTCCTCTTTTGCTCGCATATATAAAATAAGTGCAGTGTATCTTTTAATTCAGGATTTATGTACACATAGATTTCCAGTGACATTCAGCAGTCAGCAAAGGTCTCTTAATATCTCTGAAATCCTGCATTTGACAACCTTTGAACAAAGCCCTACAAGGGAAAAGGAGCTCAGTAGAGACATTCAGTGAGAAAATTCTGGTGGCTAAAGAGTACATTTCACCTGTAGAGAAACTACTTTCTAATAGACATGGCCTAAAATGACAAACATATAGCTCATTGCTGCAGTTGTTCTTAAAAATTTGCCCCTAGAAAGGGTGTTTCCAAGAAATAAGTTCCAAACTGCAATTAGAAGTGTTAAGCACGGTCTTGCAAGTGATTAACACTATGTAGGGAAAGAATCCTCCACATATCGCAGAATCACAGAACAGATGAGATTGAAAGGGACCTCTTGAGGTCATCTGGTCCATCCCCTTGTTCATGCAGGGATATCTAGTGCCCAGGGCCATAATCAGATGGTTTTTAAATGTCTTCCAGGGTGGGAAAGTCCACAGCCTCTCTGGGCAACCTGTGACAGTGCTAGATCCTCACAGTAACAAAGTGTTTCTTGTGGTGTTCAGGCAGAGGTTCCTGCATTTCAGTTTGTGCCCATTGCTTCTGATCCTGGCACCAGTGGAAAGCGTCTGACTCTGTCTTCTTTGCACCCTCATTTCTGGTATTTGCATACACTAATGACATCCCCCTGAGCCTTTTCTTCGCAAGCCTGAACACACTCAGCTTTCTCAGCCTTTCCTCATACAAAAGACGTTTCCGTCCCTGCATCGTTGTGGCCCTTTGCTGGACCCTCTCCGGTATGTCCGTTGTCATCCTTGCACTGAGGAGTCCAGAACAGGGGTGGGCTCACTAGAAGGGAGGGATTACAGGCCTCCACCTTCTGCCTGGGATATTTGCCTTCTTTGCCTCAACTGCACATTGCTGCCTCATGTTCAGCTTGTTCACCAGGACTCACCCCCTGGTCCTGTAAAAACATTTGGTGAATTGTGGGTTTGGGGTTTTTTTAAGTGAGAGGTGGCTTTAAAAAATGTTAAGTTAGGACCTGAAGATGAAGAATATTTTAATGTAAGCATACAGGCCTACCAGTCAGCTTAGTTTACTGTATCTCTGTTTTGAAAGTATGCACAAATTTTTCTGCCCTCCTTGGGGATGATAAAATAGCTGCAGACATCAAAACAGCAGTGCATGCTTTTTAGTGGAACTATTTTTGGGCATTAACTCTGAATCCTTTGCCTATTCCATCCTATTATGAAGAGTGAAGAAGAATAGAAATATCAAAGCACGAAGCCTCTCAATTGCTCAAGACCGACACAGACTGTTTTCCAACAGTGCATCTGTGTAATATGCTATGTAATATGCAAACCACTAGCAATTTCTAACAATGCATCTATGTAATATGCTAACCACTCCTGCTGTGTGGTTCAATCTGTATCTTAAAAGTTCTAAAATATCAAGATTATTTTGTTCTTAAGCATGCTTTTACGTAGTGTTTTGCGTGTGGAAGCTAACATGAATGTCTAATTTCTAGTCACAAGATACCTAACCTTGTGATGGGCCTTGTCAAAGTTCTGTCTGACTGTTGCTTTGGGAGTATGCTAAATTGGGAAACTTGGCTGTGAAGGCAAAACAAACAAAAAGTATGTTTTAAGGGCTTCTAATAACATTATTCTTTCCACTTTGTTAAAATATGAGGTAGTAGAATAAACTACAAATTTTAATTTCATAGTGAAATATCATGCCATTTCTAAAAGCTCAGGACTAATAACTTCCTGAGCAATGTAAATGCTGAACACACAACATGTTTTCCTGTTATGATGGAACTCTTGGGTTGATCATTACTCTGATATTGTTCTGCCTGTCACTGTCCTTAAAGTGGGTATATGCAAAAAGGTCTTAAAAACATTTTATTCTGATGAAAACCTGTTTTTAGAACAAGATAAGTAAAGCAGAGAGAAATGCGTCAGCTGGGTGCAACAGAACACAGCACATCTTCCCCTCACCAACTGTATGTTCATGGGTTTTACTTTCAGTTCTGGTCTTATCTCAGTGACTTTTGGAGGCTCCCTGGGTTGCAGCAAATTATAGATGATCCTGTCTGATCCCTGGGAAAATATCTTTTTTTTCATCTTCTCTGAAGCCTGATTGCTTTTGTGCATCTTGCCACTGCACTCTTATTCCTCTCTGCTGTGGGTGTACTGGTCTCTGCCCCAGCTATGTTGGAAGCTTATTTGTACATAGTCTTAGCAGGATTTTTTGGGGAAGGAGGTATCCCCTATTCATTCCAGATGGTTCCATCTTCCAGGTCAAAGTAACCAGCTGCTTTTTTTCCCTAAACTGCCCAGCTGCTTGCTTTGAAAGGAACACACATATTCAGGATACTGCTAACAGCCAAATGAAAGGAATTTTTTTTTTTTCACAGCTCTAAAGTTACTCTTTTGTCTGAGATGTACTTAGATAAATGCTATATGGCATATCCTATTTGATAGCCCACATTAAAATCTTTCCAAAAACAACTTCATATTTCTGCAACCGTCTCATTACTGACTGCAGATTTGTGTGGTAGTTACAGGGCTATTTACCCATATTAATAAGTACATAAATTTAAATAAGTTTTTTAAGAAATGCTTTTTACTCTACCCTCATTTAACTTCTGGAACTGGATTATATAACGCCTACCTAAATTATGCCATAATGTAATTTTTTACCTTATCTGTGGAAGCCAGTAACTCATGTAGTATGGAAGGATGTAGGACTTAAAATGCTCTAAGTCAGAGGGAGAGGCAGCAGCAGAAACAGTTAAAATGTGAGAGATTGAGATGGGAAGTGAGGAAGTATCATTGGCCCTATGTGACAGGGTATGTTTCAGTCATCGATACAACCGTAGAACAGCCTTTACTTGTTCATGAACATCATTTAGTCTGGCCAAGTTGTAAATTGAAATGTGGTGTGATTATTTCAAGGTGGGGTATTTCAGATTTTTGTACATTAGTAAATGGATCTGGGATGAGAACTACCTTCATGTTTTGTGCCCATTTTCTCAATTCTCTAAAGACAGTGTCTTCTTTTTTCTAATATTGGGGTTTTTTGTTTGTTTTGTTTCCTCATTCAGATTGTACCCTCTACTGCCTATATTTGGCTGAAAAGAGGTTTCTTCTCTTTGAAAGGAGACTTCCCAGTTGTCCTTCACTTCCACTCTTACCTGCAAATGAACATTTAGTAATTTTAAAGGAGAAATGGAATGAACAGAAAAATATGAGTCAGAAGTTTTGTGTGTATACTGTTGTATTTCTGGACCCTGTCTGGAAAAAATAATGCAAAGAAAGAGAAATGTTCAGCAGCAAACTGCAGAAAAAAAAGGACTTCTCATTTTATAGTGTATTTCCCACTCACCTTTTCCTCCTCTCTCCCTATGAAATCATCCTACTTTGTTGCTGCCATTTTTATTATGAGTGATGTAAACTATATTTATATTTGATTTCTGATTTTCTTAAAAATGGGGATATTTTAAATGTGTCAGGGAACTCTTTATATAGTTAGTTTGTCACAGGCAGCTGATTCTTTTGAATGAAATACTGATACAGCATTCCTTCAGGATAGCAGCGAGGTGGTGTTATTTGAAGGTTTTGAGTGTATTAGAACTTGGTGAGCTTAAAGAAACACCTGGACATTAATAGGAAAGGGAAAGGGAAAAGGAAAAGAAAAATGTCAGCAGCTAGAAAATGGAGGAGAAAATGAGAATAGCAGTTTCTGTTGAGAAGCAAATACTGTGTGCTCTGAAGCACTGAAGGAAAGGGGGAAGAGCCATCAGGATGTGTAAGGAGGGAAGAGAAAAAGAAGGTAAGATCAGAAAGGAGTTTGAAAGGAGGGAAGTAAATGGGTAGTGTTTTTTTTCCTTATCTTCTGTTGTGCCTTTTTTTAATGGTTTATTGTTTTTCCTCTTTTGTTGTTTAGGGGGGGCTAGCAAGCATAAGTTTTCAGAACTAACTGTGTACAGGTTATTACTTGTACAGCCAGTTAAGAGTTTGACTGTTATGAATAGCTGCTTAGTAAAAATCAGGAAAATTGGACACTGATCTCAAGAGTAGCTTTTTCTTTAACAACAGTGCTAAGAATATACATTTTTTTCAGTTCGGATTCTTCCATAGAATCACACAATCATGGAATACCCTGTGTTGGAAGGGCCCCACAAGCATCATCAAAGTCCAACTCCTGGCCCTGCACAGAACACCCCAGGAGGCACACCACTGTGTGTGAGGCTGTGACCACTGGCCTGGGGAGCCTGTTGCAGTGCCCAGCCACCCCCTGGTGAAGAATCTTTTCCTGATATCCAACCTAAATCTCCTCTGGCACAGCTTTGTGCCATTGAGTCTGGTCACCAGTCAGTCTTAAGTATCTCTATTATTTTTCTATTTACTTCTTGACCAATTAATTTGAGCACTTTGGTTTTAACTTCTCTTAGGAAAAGAACAGTTGTTTCCCATCCTGTTTCACATAATTTTTATCTTCCTTGTGGCTGACTGCTCCCCAATAACTCTTAGCCTTTTGTAAAAATAGAGATTAAATCCCTATTGATATTTTTATTATAGACTATGTAAGAGTTCAGATGCATGGAGTTACCAGTAAGTTTCATATGTCAGACATAACAATGCATACTTCAAATACTGGTTTACATTACAACTTTGTGGTTGAAGGTATAATCTTACAAGTAGAAACCTCTTTCCTCATTTGTGTTTTCTCAGCATACGGTATGCCATATAGATCATGCTTTATAAAGAGCCAAAATTCCAGGATGTTTAATTCTGTTTTCCTCGTGGATTGTTTTGTATTGGATAAGTTGTGTTTCACTTGTCTCTGAGATTTTTTTTTTTTTAACTTGAGGGTAATGAATTTACTCAGTAGGGATTGTAAAAACTCAAACTCAATTTATACCAATTCCTCAAATATAATAAACTTTTGCAAGTTTTCCTAATAAAAGCTCCAGTCACCTCGCTGTTGTATGTGGGTTTTTTTTTAATGTACAAGGCCATTACTTCAATGAACCACAAAACAGAATATAGGAATGTGGTAAAGTAGAATATTTTCATACCTGATTTGACTATGTACTAGAATGTGAAGTGACTTGCATATTCTGAGAAGTTCTTCATTGACTTATGTGTTTTCAGTGTGCAGTGGGGTTGGCTCAGAGTATGGCTGTACAGAAGCTGATGGAGAACGCATATCTTTTATTCTGTAAATAGTACACTGGTAAAAGTAATAGCTGTCTGTAACTAATGTCAACAAGTTTGACTCGTGTGTTCCCACCTGCATGATCACCTACAGACAAGATATGTAGCATAATTTGCAGGTAAAAAGAAATATAGGCTCTGTATTTTTTTTTTTTTTTTCATTTCAAGGAATAAAAATTGAAATGTCTAAATAGAAAATTCTTGCTGTTGCCCCACCCCCAGAATGACAGTGTCAGCTTAATTGAAAGAGCTGTAATTTTGTTCCTGTACTGTTTTGCAAAAATTGTTTGTGTAAAGTGAATTTTCCAAAAACAATGGAAATTATTAAAAAAGAGTGCTCTTAATTCTCCAAAATTGACACAACTAGCAAATATTTGCTTGCATAGTTTGTACTTTTATCTATACCAAAACAGAAAATAGCTTGCAGTTGAAAAAGATGAACATCTCATCTGCTTTCAACCTCCTTATACATTTTATAATGTTAACATTAAGTGGCACTTGGAAATAACTAAAAAAGAGAATCTGTAGTCAATGCATGATATTTTCTGTTCTAGAAATACCTTTAAAGTGAACACTGGTAGGGAATTTGTTTCAATTTATCATAGTTGTTTTTTCTAAATGTACATTGTTGATTTGTATTTGTCTTGAAACCTACGTGAAGTTGCCACTGAGTTGAGAACTGCAGGTAGAGATACTTCTTTAATATGATGCTCTGAAAGTCTTTATTTCCAGAATATGTACATTTTAAAAACAGATAAAGAAGCTCAGTTGGATTTGTGAATTCCCTTGTACCTTAAACAAATATTTCATTTAGTTGCTTTTTTATTTTCATGCTTTTTTGTAGATTTGTGTATGATATGCAGGCTTTGGACAGGACAGTGAAATGAAAAATGATTAATTTCTCCATAGATTCTGATCAATTTATATGAAAATAGAACACAATAGGACTTAAAGGTCAATTCTTGCTTCACAATAAACCATAGGCTTTTAGTTTTCCTTCAGAGAGCTCTGAGCACTGAAGTGTTCATTGCTATGTGTCAAAAAAAACCAGTGTCCTGCCTGTGAACAATGGATAAATAAAGGCAGTATATTTAGAAAACAAAAAGCAGTTGAATACAATGTAGAAGTATCCTAATCTCTCCAGTGCTTTTGAAAATTCCTACTCCTTCAAGTGAACGGAGAAAATGCTGAATCAACATCCTGATTTATTGTGGGATTTCTGCTGGTATGATTGCTTCTAATTATTGTATAACCCTTCTTTAGCAGAGACATGAGAACTCTTGTACAGATGGACTTTGCTAAAGATGAAGTGATAAGGAACATGAGAGGGTTTTTGTTTTCTAACTTGTTAGTGCATCTTCTGTTTGGGTTTTCTCTGAGTTCAGCTATTTTATCTGTTTTTCAGTTGATTCACAAAAGGGCCCCTTTTGAATTATTCCAGTTTTGTTGAAGAAAATTGTCATCCTATAACCTATTGACAATTTTATTTCCTTTGGAAGAAAATAATCTTTTTAATATATGTTAGTAGGGGAGTGTTAATTTTACCATACTCTCCCTTTAATGCACAGAACTTTTTTTTCTGTTTAGTACACTCACGTATCCATCCCCTTTCCACGTGTTGTATGTCCTTTCATTTCATGCTTGCCTTGTATCAGATCAACTTTCATCCGTTTTCCTTTCTCCCCATGCTCAGCAACATACATATGCATGCTTTTCTTTTAACCCAGCTGCAAGCCACATGCTGTGCACCTGTCTCAGAGGGAGTACACCTGAGCCTGTTCTGTACAGACAGGTGTGGGAATAGTAACCAGTATATTTATGGAATAAAAGGAAGAGGGTTTAACCATAAGGACATTACACAAGGTGTTCATATAATTGTGTGTTTGCTTGACCTTATTCTAACTGAACAAACACATCTGATTTTGCTATACTTCGACAGTAAACTCAAAATGATATTTGTGAAGTTAAGCTGCTTCTGCTTTTGTTCATCTGTATCTTCAGCTTCTTACAAACTTCTGATCTGGTGACACACTAGGTCTTACCAGCTTCAGAGGAAACAGGCCCTATTTTGAATAGGCAATAACTGATTCCTTTTCTCCTTAGGGATTTTAAAAAATGTATGGAGTTCAGAAATCCAGTTTGGATGTTAATTCATTTCTGTTTACCCTCAAAATTCTAGAAAAGACAATACTGTGGTTTTCCTTTTCCAATGCCAATATAGTGACAGGTTGAGAACATCTGTGACAACAAAAAGGTACCATTTTTATTAGCACCTCTGTCACTATTAACACTTGCTAATTAATCTGTGTAAATGATACTAGTAAAGAATTTTTATATGCCATTTTTCAGATAGTAGTAAAGCAGAGCTTGAAAATAAGTTCCTTATTTATAGGCATAAAAAGTTTGTTTCAGAGAGAGGGTTATAACCTGATCTCTTGACTTTGCATTTATAGGTAGTTCAAACCTGGGTTCTAGAAAAAGTTTGCTTGTCATTCATTGGAAAATTTGCCATCCTAAAGTCTTTTAGAGTTTTTCCCCTAGCTGTTTAATGAGTTACTGAAAACGAGCCATTGTGGTTCCACTGAAAAATGGTGTAAACTATTCTTTATTATTTTGACCTAAATTGCTTTGAAGTGGGGAACAGTGCACTGTCAAATAAGTTTAATTGCTTCAGCTTTGCCAAAAACCCTTAAATATTCTTCTGGTACAGGAAATTCAGGATCAAATTAATGTGGGTTTTGTTTAATATATAATTATAAAGCTGTGTTGGATACTTGACTTAATTACAGAAAATACATAAATTAAGAAATTGATGAAAATTGCAAATAGTGAAAATACTTCAGAAGCAGCAGCAATGGAAGAAATGACAATGACTTGCTGCAGATCATTTGCAGAGCCTTAGGGTACAAGTTAAGTAACAAATCTTTTCCCCAGAGCTGATAAAGTTAGCGCTGCACTAACAGTCCAGCCAAGAGCAGGACAGGTGCAGCTTTTAAAACTCCTGGGCAGAAAATGAGAGACTTTCTAACATGCAGAAAAAGAAAGTTTGGTGAATGGAGGAAAGAGTACGAAGCAGAAAGTGTGTGTTCTGAGCCTTTTTGTGGCACTGAATTTTTAAAATCCTTGTAAGATAAGTCAAGATCTTCTATTGGTGCATATTGCCATAATCGCTGTAATTTAGAATATCTGCACTGTTTTCACTTAAACTGGGGATTTAGCACATTTTGACAGTCTCAGTGACAGAATATGTTATAGATATTTGCTTGACAGAATTTGTACAATTTAGAGTTGTCTTGCATGATTAATTCTTCGTGCTTGTTCCTGCCCCCTCCGCCGACCATGCAGAGTGTTCTGTTTGTTAGTTGACTCCAGCCTGTTCAGTTGAACAGTGGCTGCAGGAGGCCAGACTGTCTAGGGCCATACAAGTGCTCTTTAGCGGGATGTACTCTGCAAAGCCAGAGCCACTCAAGGGGCTACAGAAAGAGGCACATTCCTGACATAACACTGAGAACCTGAGCCATGTTATGTAAATGCTGATTGTGATGAGTTGTTTGGTATTTGTTTTCATGCTGTTGTATGTATATATACAATAGGTTGCTGCTGTTTGCAGTAAATAATTTGCTGCTAATGTTGTTGACAGTGCTATTGATGAAGTTTAAAAACATGTTTGATGGCTGATGTTCTCTTAAAACCTTTTTTACTTTGTCAGACAACTTTCCTAACTTTCTGTATGCCACTAGAAAGGAGAATGGAGTGAGTTGTTTGAGGTGTACAGAATTAAGGGATGGGCACACATCCAGAGAATCTCAGAGAGAAATATGGGCTATGTGCCATGCACTGAATTTGCTTCATATGTGCAGATCTGATCTAGCACACGCGCACTACACAGATGGTTAGCAATTGTACAGATCAGCTCCACAAAGCATGTCCAGATCCCACTAACCATGGTGTCTGGAAATTCTGGTCGTGTGGCCAGACTGTGATTTCTCTCCTCTTTCTTCTTCCCAATCCTGAAATTCTGTCTAAGGAAAGAGGAGAAAGAAACAAAAAAGAGGACATGCCGAGGCAGAAAGACATACCAGGCTTATGTTAATGTTGGACATGCTGAAAATGGTGAGGTTACCACAGAGCAATGAGTTTCAGGACCTCAGCTGAGCCATAATCTACTGTGTGTGTATTTTTAGTTTGCTGTTGCACTGTAAAAAGTATTCACTTCACTTAAGCTATGTCATAGTAACTTACTGTGAATACTGAAATAAAATGCTAATTAGATACAGTTGGAAGAGAGCACATGGCAAATTAGTGTAATACCACTGATGGCTGGTAACTCATATGCCTGTGGTGGAATGATCAGGTTTGATCAAGTACTTTCCCTTTTAATCTACTTGCTCTTTAATAATGGGCCTTCTCTAAAACCTGCACCAATTTAAAGTTCAATTAATGTAACTTTTATAAGTTAGAATGTTTTTCTTTACCAATTAAACCATAATTAAAAGTAGAATATTTCCTAAATCCTTAAGGCCTTTTCATTAAAATGGAGAAAATTCTTCTCACAAGACTGGCTCATTTTAATTTCTCCAAATAAAAATATAGTTCATGTTCCCAAATAACTTCTGCCTAAACAATCTACTTGCTACTGTTTTAAAGTATCAATCTGATTTTCGCTAGTGACTATTCTCCCATTGGTATGTAGATGTTTATGCTAATATTTTGCGTTGAAAATTATGATGGATCAAATCAGGACTTTCAGCTTTGTGAATTTAATGTCACATGTACATCACAAGACAAGTTCAGGGTTTTTCTGTTGTGTTTTTTTTTAAGTCTGTGTGATGCATTTAAAAATCCATCTTCTTCCATCTCAGGATTTCTCCAACAGGTGTAGTCTCACTGATATCCATGACAGTCTCCTCTCTTTGACAGTACAGGTTTATTAATTTTCTGAAGAGTTACACATGTGAATTATCTATGCACTTTGTAATCCCAGGCTATTATGTACCCAACTCTGATTGATTACCAGGATTCTCAGGCTCTACCTGTATAAATGGCAAGCTACATGAATAACTTAATTTCTGTGAGAAGTAAGACTTTTTTGTCAGCTAAGAGTTTTGATCTGATAAATCCTGCAATACAATCAGGGCACCAGTTCTTATGGTGCTGTCAGTCTCTCTCAAATTATCATTCATACTTTTCAGAAAATATAAAGATAACACCCACAGAACAGAAAACAGTCTGATTCTTTGCACTGCCCATTTACTGCTCATTCTGTTAGAACCATACTGCTTTTTTTAGTCATTGGTCTTTGATTAAATTACTTAATGGTCACCTATAGGTGTCTTAGTAGAATTTATTTAGTCCCTTTCTGAGGCAGTTTGGAAAATAATGGTAAATTATGTTTAGATGAGAGAAAAGCAGCTATTCCTTCAGGAATTGGAATTTCTTGTACATAGGGAAAAATAGTATCATACTTTGCTTTCTCCTATTTTATATTACCAGTAGAAAATATTAAATTAATTCAAGAATTAGTGTATGAATATTTAGGGATTTTTATCTTTGTTCCATTACACTCTGGTTCTGTTTAATTTGAGGGGTAAGACAGAGTTCCTTGGTGCCACCACTACTCATATTTGGGCTTAAGTTGAACTTCATAGTGTGTTTCATAGATGCAGGCAAAAAAATTCATTTTCAATGTTTGGACCAAAACAGCTATTTTCTTCCCTCTTGTACTTGTTTTTGTAAGGTAGTCAGTGAAGAATACATCACTCTATCACAGCAAAGAGGGAATTCATCTGGTAGAATTAATAATGCCTTATACAAGTGTGATACCCTCTATAGTTTTCTTCTGTTTTTCACATGCTGTCATTTCAACCACAGAAAGAGCTTGAAAATAGTTCTCACTTTGCTCAAAGCGTATACGTCTGGATTGCATGCTTGTATGGGAATCTTTCTCCCTACCGCAGAGCACAACGTTCATTAGTTCTTGAAAAATATGATCTAGTCATCTTGTGTTTGTCTTCTTACTTCCTTTTAAGTTTCTCTTTTACTTTAGATCCTGCAGATTTTTTTTTCTTTAAAATTCACAGATTTTATTCCTGATTCATTTCTGGGAATATGCTTTGCTTTACAGATCTATGTTGCCTATGAATCTTGACTACAAAAATTACTTTTGAGTGCAATTAATAATGTCATGATTTATAAATTTCATAAGCAGCATGTTCTTGTGCTAATTCATTTTTTGTTAACATATTGTTATTTGAGGTACATTATTATTCTGAGTACAAACATGTAAATTCATATGCTATATAGTGTATATATATATATAAAACCTTGGTCAGGTTACAGCAGACCCATGCTGTCTTTTTCTCTGACTATACTCAGTATGCTTAGTTTGGAAATGCACAGTTAATGCTGCCTTTTTTTTTTTTTCATGTATATTTTTACTACTGGTCTGTAATCTATCAAGTACATTTTAGTTAAAAATGGTTGTACATCTTTCTAAAGCTTAACATGAAGATTTTCTAGCTGGAAATTGAACTTTAACTTTGAAAAAGTCCTTGAACTTTAAATATGTGATCAGAACTACCAAACAGTTCAGGCTGGAAGGGATCTTTGGAGGTTATCTGGTACCACCCCCAGCTCAAAGTTGTTCTAGCATCACAGTTAGAACAAGATGCTCAGGAATTGCATAATCAAGTTTTGAGTATCTCCAAAGATGAAAATCTCACTACCTTTTTGTGAACCTTTTGAGGACTTGACTGATCCCAAGATGAGGAAGGTTTTCCTTAGGAACTTCCATTGTAGAAATTTGTGACCATTGTCTTTGTGCTGTTTTTGCACCTCTGAGAAGAGTTTAGTTCAGTCTTCTACATAATCACCTGTTACATTGTTGAAGACAGCAGCTGAACTTCACCTTCTTTTTTTCCAAGCTGAACACACACACACTTTTCTTAGTCTCTGCCCATATGTCATATGCTCAAGCTCCGTAAGTTGGTGGCCCTCTTCTGGAGTTGCTCCAGTTTATTTATGTATTTCTTACAGAGTGGAATGCTCCAGAGATAGTTTCAGATGTTCCATTTAGAATTGTTTAATAATTTCCATAACCCTGCTGGTTATATTCTATCTAGTACAACCCTCATTGCCTCAAGGATATGCCACAGACTCCTGCTCAACTTCCTGTCCACCAAGATCCCAAGTACTTTTCTGCAAAACTTCTGTCAACCCTGAGTCTGTACTGATGCATGGAGTTGTTTGGATTTTTTTCCAGGTGCAGGACTTAGCATTCATCTTCATTTGAGGGGTGGGGAGAGGGAGAGGAAAGGAGGTTACAGTCAGCCACTTAGCTAGGTTTAGCACAATGACTGACAAAATGATAGCAAAGAAGGAGAGGGAGCTGGGAACAGGACTGGTCTTTACCAGTGGATTAGAAGGTGTATCAAGTGACAAATTTTCACCAGTGCCACTTACATCCTCCTTTCTACTTCAGCCTCTTCATAATGCTTCTTGTGGAGTTATGAACATATTTCCAGTTTGTGGTTTCTTTTTTTTTTATTTCAAATATGTGTGCATAAGTAAACTTCTTAACTGCAACTACAAATGATGTAGTTAAAGTTTGTGTTGGTTACTAATTTTGGAATCAGTAACAGGTAACTTTGGAGTGTCCCAGAATGCATCAGTTTTTATGTTTCTGTTTGCAGTTTCCAGATATGGCTTCATGCGACCTGAATTTAAAGAGCCTTTGTTGCCCAATTGTGAGTGAGGCCGACTATCTGTTTTAAAACACCAGTTTCTGCTGTGGTCCTTAAGACTCACCAGCACCTCTGTTTGGAGGCCTGGGATTTAGAGTCTTGCTCTCTGACATTCAAAACTTAGGGAGATGCCCTTAGTCCCTGGACAAATATTCTTTTTAATAAATTACCATGTAAGGATGAGCACCATTTCTTCATAGTGTGGCTTCTTTTAAAAAAAAATATGGTTGCAGTTGCATACAGATAGGTTAAGGGGGGAAGGCGTTCAGAGGTGAGCAGTAGCTTCTGAGTGTGAACTTTCACAGACAGAACTACTTTGCTTGGCATTGAGATAATAATGGAAGAGGGATATGGGATCCATGAAAGCATGAAGAGTGAGGAGAATGAGCTGATTGGCCAAGCAATATAGGAAGGGGAAGATTGCCAATGAAATTACCAGACATCAATTATAAAAGGACATTGTGAAATCATAGTAAATGTATTTTACTATACAATCATTGCCCAATTCTTTGATATTTAAAGCATATATTAGGAAAAAATGCATGGGTTCAAATAGAAATTGATCAGGTTTATGCAAGAATATCAACTGAAATGTTGAGCACAATGGTGTCAAGGCAGAATTTGACTTAGAATGTCCATACAGCATAAGAATATGCCAGGGTAATGATCAGACTGAGTGCTGTTTTGGGTTGGTTTAATTGTGTATTAAAGTGTTTATTGACATGGATCAGGTAGTTTTTATGCTTATAAATGGAGTTATGGAGTTAAACTGTGTCATGACTGAAGTTTTCTGAATATTTTTCCTCTGGATATATTTTGTAAAATGAAATAGTTTTGAGATTCGTGTAGTAATTAAACAGTAAATATTTTAAAAGAAAGGCAGTGTATGAACTGAGCAGTTTTTTAATGAAAATGTGCCTGGAAATAGGAATTCTTTCCTACTGAAAGCAGAAAACTGTTGGTACTTCAAATAGGCAAAGAAGAAACAAAGCAAAAGGAAAATGCAAAACATGGCAAAACTTCTCAACTTTTGGGAAAAGCTGACATTTGGGACATTTTTTTTCAAATTTCCTATTAAGAAATAACAAAAATACATAACAAAACATAATTAGGAACTGCATTAGGGGCTGTACACTGATTCAGCGTAAAAATGGCATCTGTCAGAAAATTGCACGGGGCTGGCAGAAGTTTCCAGCAAGACCTACGGGGTAGGTGGGGTATGTCAACAGTAAATGCCTCTTTAGAGAAGTTAATTTGCTTAAAAAAGTAATAGTCATGGTGAGACTAAAACATCTACATGTAGTTCTTTGGCTCTGTAGCTGAATCTTTCTCCTAATTTAGGTGTCCTTAACATGTATTCATCATCTTAATTCCTCTTAAAGCAAAATGAGATTGGAGAAACATGTGATGGAGGCTGGGAGCTACTCATCTTTCTCTGAAGTAGGCATATTCTATCTAATCACCTTAATATCCTTCAGGCAGTGTGGACTGTCTTGACTAGATTTTCACTGACTATTATGGGACGTCACCACGTACATGTGTATGTCTTAACCTTAGAGTGAATCCTGCTTTCAGCTGCAGCTTTTAGAAACAATTCATCATCTTTTTTCCTGCTCTCTAAGTTCCTTTGCAACCTTTTTGCTATGATGTCTCTTTTATGCCCCATCCTTTTCTAGTCAGTTATTTCTCCCTTAATTTTTTCACATCCCCTTAGAAGGCACACTTATTGCAGGAGGTCTGTTCTCCTGAGTCCTGTCATAGAAAAAAACTTGTTACAACTGTGGAACATATAGTAGAAACAAGGAAATAGGTTATAATCTGAATTATATGAGTTTTGAATCTGAACCTATGAATTTTGCCACAAGCCCTTCTTTAGCTATCTTTTATTTAATTGGTTATCTTCTTTAAGGTGTTTAGAACTTCAGATCACAGTTTTTTGCCTGTGTGTGCATCAAGTCTTTGATTAACCTATAAACCACTGCAGTAATGCAAATAAATTAAATGTATGTGAATAGGCAGCAGGACTTCTTAATGTTATATAGCTATCCTCCACTAAAGTATTAGTAGAAATTTTGAGTCCAAATTCAGCGCAGAATTTAATCATGTTTCTCTGCTAAAGCCATCCCTGAAAAAATCAAAGCATGCAATCTGACAAGATCTGTTTTTTTCTTGCCTGTAAAATAGTCCCCCCCCCTGTATGTAGCACATGCCTTGGACTGATGATAGTCTTACCAAGAAGTAGATTTAAGACTTTAAGACTGTAGTCTTTTCAAGAACCACGAAAGCCTTGAGCTTCGTGGTTCTTGAAAAAGAAGATAATTCTTCGTTAATTTTGCAAAATAAAAAAATTACATTCTGCCAAGTTTATGTACTCACTTTTAAGGTGGAAAATTCTATACTTTCTATAAGAGGTTTTCTTTTATCTCATTTTTTCTCCATTTGAGATTTTTAGTACCCTTTATGGATTCTTGTTTAGTCAAAAGAGTTTACAGTAGGGACTGTCATTTAAATAGGGTTAACAATTAATAATAACTAGGAGTCATGAAAACTAGAAGCTGGAAAGGTCTATTACATTGTTTAAATCTTTCCCCTGCCGTTTTAGGGTTGTTCCTTGTAGTGCAATTTCCAGTGCTTCCTTTGGTCCAGCTCTTCTTCCTTACACTACTCTCCTAAGAACACTATCACAATATTCAATGCCTTCTTGTCATTCTCCCCCTTCCGGAATTCAGCTATGACAATTTTAATTTACTGTGACTTCTCATATATGTGTGTGAGATATCTCTTTTTGTAACCTTTAACTTCTCTTTTTTTGCAGTTTTGGACCTTCCACCATCCTTGAGGTTTCTGCTCTTCTTTCAGTTTGTATTTGTATTCTATGGGTTTAATTTTTAATATTTTCTCATAAGCTGTTCCTTCCATTTCCATATTTTTATCACCTTTTTCTAATTCTGAGTTCTCCAGTTTGTTAATAGCTCTGTGGGCTTGCTCCTCCTTCTTGCTGAACCAAATGGAAAAAAACAAAGGCATGCTCATAACTCTTTCCTGCAATTTTTATCCTGTATCCATAATATTTTTTTTTCAGCTGAGTATTTTGCAGTTTCTGTATCCAGTGGGACTAGGACTCTTATCTATCCTGGGTGAACAATAGTCATCACCTATCTCAGATGATTCTTATAGCTGGCAGGCCTTTTATTAACTTCACCATGTCTGACTGGCTTCCAGACCAGATAGTTTGCCTTCTACCAGCTGGAAGCATGGGCAGAATTTGCAACGCAGTGTGCCTTCATGGAAACACCTTGAGGACAAGATCAGTAATTTTGAGCAGCTGAGGCCAACAACTGATGATGATGAAAATACTGTTTAGAATCCTTTGCTAAATATCCTATGTACTGACTAAATGAAAACTCCAGTGTGAATATTCTGAAGCTGTCCTCCTGGAGATACCTGCTACTTCTGGTGCTTTCTCTTCAAAATAATGCTAAGTGTTTGTATCATTCTAGAGAGTAAAATGGTTTCTTTATATGTAAGGTACCAAATGAAGAATGCTCAGGGTAAAATGTTTAAATAGAGCCACCAGCATTTTGGCTGGAGTGGGCATTTGGTCCCTGTGATTCTTTTACTCATTTGTAATGGCTTTTGACATTTTGGACCATGTATTTTAGGAAAATGTTGGCTTGAGGGCTAACAGCAAGCAGTTACTCAATATTCTATGGGATTTTTTCTCATACAGTTGCACTCATATACATGTTTTGGTTTTTTTGCTCAATGGTTCATGGGGACCAAACACTACACAGTTCAGTATAAATAGCTTTATAGCTGCAAGAACAAAGCAGTACACCCCACTTTAGATACTAAAGAATATTTATGGCCCACATGCCTGTAAATGATTAGTTTGGGTAAAGTGTGAGCTGGATTCAGTCTCATGACTGAGACAAGGCCTGCTTGTAATAAAAGAAATTATTTTTCTCTGAGTCTTACCTGTATTTACATTTTGTCTGGGTGAAGCCCACTTTTTTAGATGCACTTTCCACCATGTCCCTGTGCTGTACTGGAGCAGTATTTGCAAGATGTTCTGCTGAGTCTCATCAAACTGATCTTTATAACCTTTTACTGGAGGGTCAGTAGCACAGGGTGTAGTTGGAGGCCTCACACTAGTGATGTTCAATACTGGGCCCAATATTGTTGAATATATTTATCAGTTACTTGGATGAAGGTGCAGATGCATCCTCAGCAAGTTTGCTGACAATGCAAATCTGTGAGGAATGGCTGGTACCCCAGAGGGCTGTGCAGCCCTTCAGAAGGACCTCGATGGGTTGAAGAGAACTGTGAAATTCCACAAAAGCAAGTGCAGGGTCCTGTACCTGGCGAGGAACGGCTGCATGCACCAGCACAGGCTGGGATCTGATCTGCTGGGAAGCAGCTCCTTGGAGAAGGACCTAGGGGTCCTGGTGGACAACAAGCTGCTCATGAGCCAGCCTGTGTGTCCTTGTGGCCAAGAAGGCCAAAGGTCTCCTGGGTGCATTGGGAATAGCATTGGCAGCAGGTCACAGGAGGTGATCCTGTCCTTCTACTCAGCCCTGGTGAGGCACATCTGGAGAGCTGTGTCCAGTTCTGGGCTCCTCAGGACAAGAGAGATGTGGAGCACCTGGAGCAGGTCCAATGGAGGGCTGCAAAGATGATTAAGGGACTGGAACATCTCTTTTGTGAGGAAAGGCTGAGGGAGCTGGGCCTGTTCAGCCTCCACAAGAGATGACTGAGAGGGGACCTCATCAATGTCTGTCAGAATCTGAAGGGAGAGTGTCAAAAGGATGGACCAGGTTCTTGGTGGTGCCAAGCAGTAGGACGAGGCAATGGGCAGAAACTGATGCACAGGAAGTTCCACCTGAACATGAGGAAGAACTTTATTGTGCAGGTGACTGAGCACTGGAACAGATTGCCCAGAGAGGCTGTGGAGTCTCCATCCCTGGGGATATTCAAGAACTGTCTGGACGCAGTCCTGTGCCATGTGCTCTACGATGGCTCTGCTTGATCTGATGACCCACTGTGGTCTCTTGCAACCTTAATTATTCTATGATTCTGTTAATACTAACCTGCTGCTTTAACAAAAATCACTAAGCTGGGATAATACCAGAAAGTATAAGTATATTGGCAAGACTCTTACGGACTGGGAAGGACTATTTTTCAGATACTTACAAATTCAGAGGTGGGGATTGAGCTACTAGAATGGCCAGTGTGTGTGTGCTAAATGCTTTGTTAGAACCAGCTTTGCTGTTTTATCCTTGATAAGAATTTAACCAACCAGCCTGTGGTGCCCCTTCCAATCTAGAGACTTCGTAGAAGCCAGACAATAGTTACCAGAGGGGTTGCTCACCTTCATATCAAAAAAGTAGCTACCTGATGTACAGATACTCAGTAACTGCTCAGGCTTAGTGGCTGTCCTAATGCCCTGGGCTGGTGTTTCTGGGAATGCTAAATGCCAGTCTTAGGAAAAGATAGGGAAGATTAAAGAATGTAAGGATTAGTGGCACTATTAAGTGCTTTCTATCCTTGGGCAGTTGCCACTGTTCATTTTCACTGATATTAATAAATACAGTGTGAGCCAAGTGGTAGTACCATAGTAGTTCCATTATGTGGAAATCCACTTTTTTCATAAAAACAATATAAAAAAGGAACATATTTTATCATTTAGGTTATAGTTCAGGCTCGAATTTCATATTCCAGGACAATAGTTAAACTGTATGCTTCAGCATTTGCCTATGATGCAATGAGTCTGGTAAACAGTCTAGTGCTAGGCTGGGCAAGATACCTTGAAGCTCTTGAAAGCATACACATTTTAATGGGCAGCAATTACAGTACTCACACAGCCTGAGCTTTTTGTCCAGTAGAAAAGGGGTTAAAACTTAATAGGGGTTGGGCAGGAGGGAGGGAAAAAAATCCTAGGCAGAATGTCTCCACACAGAGAAACTGAGAACAATTAATATGTGCTCCAAACTGCTAAGGACAGCAGAAAAAAGCAACTAGTATAAATAATTAAAGCAGAGATAAATATTTGGGGAGGGGGTACTGTGGTGGTGTAATTGCTGATGTTAGGGCAAGGTGGACTTCTGTGCTTCCCTTTTGTTCTAAGGTTTCCTACAGCCCATTACTTAGTAACCTGCCATATGCCATAATTTTTAAACTGTGTTTTTTTAAGAGCTTGCATAAGAAAGAACTCTTGAACATAGGCTGGGATGCGACTTTGTCATGCAGTATGACTTTATGATTCATTCATTTTCCCAGACTTTATTTCTCCAGGTCTTGGGTTGGCATCCTGAGCCCTGCAAAAGATCCACAGGGCTGAGTGGAAGGAATATAAATGCTTCACTGGAGCCAGATTTCGGCTGGAGCAGTGGCTTTCAATACACTGAAGTTGAAATACATATACAGGGAGATGGGGGAGGTGTTTTACAGTGTTGCAGATCCCAGGACTACCTCATTTTAGGAGTAGAGAATTAGGATTTCTTTATATGTTCACTAATAGGGTTGTTTCTTGTTTCAGAGAAAAACAGCTACAAGACCAGGAAACCAAGCCTGAGGTTTATTGTTTAAAAGGGGAAAAACCCAAACATGTTTTAGTAACCAGGGGTAGCTTCCCACATAAATATCTATATAAAAAATACTTGAAGAACATAGAAAATTAAACTGGAGACTAACATTTAACAAATTAAATATTCTTCTATTGAAGAAGGGGGATGTAAGCGATTTACATCAAAATATTAAATGTTCAGTGGGTAATTTCTAACAAAGCCCTTAAAAATAAAACTTTCATTAAAATACTCTTCAGAGCTCAGAAATACTCGCAAACACATGAAAGGACATAGGAGCTCAAATGATCTATCAGTTAAACTGCTGTGATTTTTTGTGTCTGTTTTTCTATGTCCGTATTTTTATCTTTTACAGTATGAATGGGTAACCTTATAAAAGCATCCTGTATGATTTGTGAGGTTCTGTGCCCCGTCAGTTTCTGTGGTAATCTGGGGGAGTCCTCCGGTGCCTGCCCGTACCCCGAGCTGAGCTCTCACTCGCACACTGCAGCCAGCCTGTGCGGCGAGCCCAGCCTGATGCTCTTGGAGACGGGGAGATGCAAGGTACCATTTTTTTTTCCAGACTGTAAATGATTCCTTTTCTTTGCTCCACAGAACATCCGATGTGGTGCCCAATCGGCTGAGAAAGCTGCACAGACGTNGGGGAGGAAATAATCCCAGTGGTTTAAAAACAAGGCTTAACCGAAGGCACATCGGGGTGTATGTGCATATGTGTAGCACATACATGCCAGTTTTCAGAGATATACCACTGCTTGCTTAAAAAAACACCACCAAAAATCCACAGGCAGAGCAATTCCCAAATCTCATGAAAAAACAGTCTTTCCAGGTTTCAGATCCCCTACACACATGGATTGATGTTTGATGCTTTGTCGATGCTGGGTTTGCACACCGGAGCTGGCCGCAAAATATTTCTGTTGTATTAAAGGACCACAGGAGATGCGCACTTTAAATGGCTCTTTCTCTATGCACACGTTCATCTGCTTGGGGACTGTGGGGGAGTTAGAGATCCAGCTTGAGTGTGTCAAGCACAGGGCAGAGAGAGCTCCAGGAAGCTGCTCTGCGTTTACTGGCAGTCATTTTCTCGTGATGCATAATGCACAAGGTGCCAATGCAAGCTGAGGTGTAAAAAACAGGGGCGGGGGGGTGGTGTGGTGTGTGTGAAAATGGTGTGTCTGGTAGTGGCTGAGCTTTCCTCTTCATCTGAGGTTTCTTTCTCAGCTAATATCTGGGAATAATTTGTAGCTGCATGTTAATATGTTTTCTTGGTATTTCAGCACATCTGTGAAGAAAATCCTTGCAAAGCAAGTGTGTCTTTTCACAATCACTGCATGTCAGCCTGGCAAACTCTAGCTGTGAGCAGTATACAGCGAAGGGGGGGAAAGCCCCCAGCACCGTTATCTGTTTAGGGGGTGGGGGAAGGGTCGACGGTAATACCTTTAAAAACCCGAAAGGCGGTAAGCCATTATTAGCTAAAGCTATATTGAGCATGCTTGCCAGACAGGCAGTGCAGTGCAGCTCAGCTCTAGTTCCGCCCAGACATGTGCCTTGCCATTTTCATTTTAATCAGTCTGCTCAGGATGGCTGCTGATTCATTTTGCGGGATGGCCCCCTGGGAGCCAAGGTGAAAGCCTGAGGCGAGCTGCTATTGCATCAATGCAGCACTTCACATCAGACACAGGGAGGGGAGGCAAGTCTTCGGCACCAGATAGAGTTCAAAATACCAGGCTCACTATTAAAAAACAAACCAGTACTCCCCTTCTGAAAAACCCCAAACAAAAAGCAAACAAACAAACAAAACAAAAAAACCCAAACAAAAACCTCTCTGTAGAAGTAATAATGTTTAAAAAAAAGAAAAAAATGAAAAAAAAGAGTATATATCCAACACCCCCCTCCCAGAATCATTAAATAAAACAATTATTGGAGAAAAATCTCTTCTGCTCCTTCCTTTCCCTTTTACCCTGGAAGCTCTGGAGCTACAATTTCTTTCCAGTGTCTTGTTTAAAAAGAAAAAGGATGCTCTCTATTTCTCTATTTACCTGATAACTAGCGGGGGGTGGGATACCTGATTTAGCTGGAGACTTTGATTTGTGGGATTGACAACCTTATTATGCAGTGAGCTTATTATTGATATTATTCTGCTCTCGGTTGCCATGACCACCTTGTGAGAGACATTCAATTTTCTCTCTTCCATCATCATTATCTATGAGGCCATCTGTTGTGGAAAATGAATTCAGCCTCATTTGCATGACTGATAAGCAAATTTTTTTTTATCTATTTAACAGAAGGTCATATGCCGGGGATTTGGAGCTGGTGAAAAAAAAAAAAAAGTGGAGGAAAAAAAAAAGGCATCTCGAGAGGATGAGTGGGAGTGCGTGCATTAGAGGATGTATGTGGAAGTAAAACAGATCCCTCAGGCCTGCTAGCCTATCCTACTGCATTTGTCATTCCTGCCAGGGCGACATTTTTTCCCCCTAAGCTTCTGCACACTAAAGAGAGTGAGAGCTTTTTCCCTGCAGTCTTCTTGAAGCCCCCCTGGTTTTTTTTTTACTCAGTGTTGGTGGGTGTATTTTAATATATATACATATATATATATAT
>WBNO01021561.1:1905-11949 GCA_013400575.1 Peucedramus taeniatus | reverse complement strand
AAATTAAATAATGTTTGATCCTGCAAATGTAAGTAGTAAGTGATATTGCAGGTTTTCAGGAAGCACTTGCTGTGGTGACATGGTATATATATGAGGGGCTTCCTACTCTGCAATGGCTTTCAGTTACATAAAAGTATCTGTTCTGTAAAGTCAGCTTTATATGTAATCATAGGAACTTGAAGCATTTAGTAATCTTTGCAAAAATTAAACTTGGAGGATATGATTTTACTGATCAGATGGAGCTGCAGTGAGACTTGAGCAGCTGATTTCATTCGCAACATGTATTGAAGAAAAGAAAAGGTACTGAATGAAAACTCTGAAAAGCCATGCTTGCTTTACAAACAACTTAAACTGGCAGATAGTGGGTTTGGTCCATTTCTGAAGGAAGATAGTGCCTGAAACTGTAGAGATGTTTTGAGGATATGAAATACGACTGTCCACGAAACTGTAGTGTATAAACACGTGTTTATCTAAGTTGTTGTCCAGAAAAAAATTGTATTGGGCCTTACAATTAGCCAGAGAGACACTTCTTTACCTGTAGGGTGGAAGAATCTTACATCAGTACTTACATTTGCAAACCTTAGCAGAGTTTGCCTAGTATGGAAAACAATCAGGAAGTCCAATACAACTTTCATAAGCTTAATCTTAAATGTAACGAGAATTCCTCAGGCTTAATGTAGTGTGTGGTGTACTGAGTTTTTAACATTTTTGTTTGTTTGTTTGTTTGGGGTTTTAGTTGGTTGGTTTTTGTTTTTGTTTCAATATCAGCTGTGCATTGTCTAGCGTCCTGACACAACAGTAGTTTTAGTAATACTACGGGAATCCACTAACACAAAAGAAAAGTTTGTTTCCAGAGAACAATTTTATATCTGTGAGGCAAGCAGGACTTAACTCTTATGATCAAGTAGAGAATTGGGACAGATGTTCCATGAAAAAACTCTAGGCAAGATAACAACTGTTACTTGATAAATATGTAAATGTGCCTGACAACTTTCAGAGAACACTGGTAAGACACAGCCTGAGAACATCTGCCTGTGGTAAAGAACTCAGCCAGGGCAGAAACAGAAATCAAAGTACAAAAGCTAAAAGTTAGGTAGCTTCAGTTCTTTAAAAAACCTGAAACACAAACCAAACCAAACCCCAAAAACAACCAGCAGAAAATCCCAGTAACTGGAATGCATTCTCCAAGAAAGAATACTGCAAGAGGGTGGGAGAAGGCCATAGACTCCTCATTATGTGTGAAATAAAACTTGCAGTTTTATAACAGTTTCCATTTCCTGTAAAGGAGAAATAATTGTGAGAAGAGAGCTTGATTATGAATATTTTTTTTTAATTTAGGAAACTTTCAACTTCCAATATCAACTGTAGTGGTACCGGACAAAGGACAGACACACTCACACAACACATTTCTGCTGTGAAACATTTTTTCCAAAACAAGTAGTTTTGTTTAAGATACCAATTGAATCCTTGAAAGGTGCCACTTGATTTGACTTGAGCATAACAATAGAACCTGCAGGGTCTGGGGTCCCTTGCAATCATGCCATATTGAAATATTTTCCTCTGGCAGCAGTAGTGCTGTTCGCTGTGATCATGCCCTCAATTGTTCAAGTATAATTAATGAATTTAGACTGTTTGGATATATGCTTTTGAAATGCAGGGGAACTGTTCATTTCACATGCAACATAGAGGCTTATGCTATAAAGAAGCATAAGGGGGTAGGTGAATTATTCCCAAGTACCCTTAAAAGATGATTTGGGAATACTACAGTTTCCAGCAAGGTATAGCACATTTTCATGTGTAAGTAAGTGGACAGTCTCCCAGAGGGTGCTTTTTCTTACTATATTTGAAACAGTCAGTGCACTTGCACAGTATATTGAACAGCAGTGATGTTAACAAGAAAATTGTAGTAAACTTTTGGAGTATGAGCTCAAACCTTTCAAAGGCTTGTGGAGATTGGATGATATGTAGACAGGAGTATTTGATGACTAACGTAGAGAAGAAAGGTCTTAAAACTAAGACAGATTAAACTTGTCCTTAAGAATTTAATTTTCATTGCACAAAGTCTTACTGAAATTTTTATAGGTCACTCAAGCCAAACTCCTGCAAACAAACCAAACAGAATGACCCAAAAGCCAGAGCTCCAAGCCAAACCCCTCACTAATTATTTGCATGTTCTAACCCTGAGCATCCCAGTTCACATACATATTGCAATTTCACAATTAAACTTTAGTAAATGGAAATTCTGTCCTGAAAACTTAAAATATCACATTGTACTGACTTGAAAAAGTTTGTCATCATAATGTTAACTTTGACTTCCATGCTTTCATTTATCATCAAAAAAAGCAAAGGAATCATAATGCTCCTTTACCTTGCGGAGTGTTTGGAGGAGCCCACCAAGACAATGTGATGGGTGACAAACACTTGCCTTACATACGGAAATTAGTAGGCCACAGAATCACAGAATATTGTGTTGGAAGGGACCTATGAGGATCATCAAGTACCACTCTTGGCACATACGGGAACTATACCCACAACATTGATGTTTTTAGCACCATGGTCTAACAAGCTGAGCTAATCTCAGGATCAGTATTCAGAATAAAGGATGAGGCATATATTAAAAATCAAGTCTGTGCTGAGCAGCAAGAGAAACAATGTAGTGCTGAGTACTTTCTATTCAATGAGCATCAGCATCCCAAGCCACTCAGATGATCGTCTTATAGAAAGAAATTTGATTGTGTAATTAAAGCTACTGCTGCGCACAAGGTAGAAAAAACTTGTCCACTTGAGCCTCTATCACAACTGATATAAACAAAAACCTGAACAGGTATGGAGAACTGGAAGAATATTTTCTTTTACCAAGTCTTAAATCCTCCCTAGTGAAGTCTTAGATAAGGGGATCCAACTCTTTCCACTGTTGTGGGTACTTTTGTCTAAAGGTGCTATACAAGGCTCTTCTAGAAGACAGAGCAGCAGTCTCTCTGGGATAGGAAAAATGTGTGCACCCAGTGTGCCACAAGGAAGAGAACCCAGACTCTGAGTTCAGTTATTCTTGCTTGAAAGAGTTAGGAGAGATAATGAAATAGGGAGGAGGTGCTGATATTTCTCTCTGCCTAACTTGACTGTAAGAATGTCATATTAGCCCACAGTCTTCAAAACTTACGCATGAATTATAGAAAAGTTTCTAGACAATATGTCTTTCTGTGTTATTTCTCTGAATGATGAAAGGCAGCAGTAAAGATAGCTGAAGAAAGGGGACACATGGTGATCCCGAGGAGGGAATCTGGGTTTCTAACACAGATTGGTGTTGTCCCTGGAGCACTCCAGGTGCTATGTCATATATTAGGATCATTAGCTACACTGATGCTACAGCTTTTTGAGGGTATTTTCTTTACCTGTTTTGATTCCTTATGAGATTGCAATTCAGTGAATGAGAACCATATTTGAGCAAGATAACGCTGGTATCTACTTGGCAGTTTATTCTGCACTGTAGAAAAATCAAAGTATTTTGCAAGACAGCAGTGCCTTGAAACATTCTTAAGGATGAAGGAAACAGGCACCATGCAATTCAGTTATCTTTAGGGTACTGCTAACCCCTACTGGCAGCAGAAATTTAGTTTTACTGTTGCCTGTGGCTCAGAAGCTGTTGTATTAGGTTGTTTATGTTGTCATTTTTCACACGGTTTAATATCTACTTATCACTTTGAAATCATAGCCTGAAATGTAGTGAGGGATTTTACTGTAACCTAATATAGCTTCTCATGAAATTTTTGAAAATCTATGATAGCTGTGAAGTCCAAGGGAAAAATTCTGTTATACAGTTAATTCAAAATGGACTTATGATTCCTTAAAAAACACCAAAGCTGTAACATCCAACCAAAATTCCTTTAAAATGTGAAGGAAATAGTCTTAAAGGAAGAGTAAGTAATGTTAACCACATTATCTACATAACTACGTAAGAACTCAATGGACTTATTTTCTGAAACTTTTATTGCTTTCAGTTTAAAGAAAGGAATATAAACACTGAATTCCAGTTTGATTCTGACCACTATTAAAGGAACTTGGGCCTAGAGCTCAACTGTCTTACAAGAAAACACAGTTCCAGTTTCTTCTGTGTTGTTTCTGCTCTTATAATTGATCAGCCATAATCAACTTCATTATTTCTCAGTTGGAGAACAAAATGTTTTGGGTATAGAGCATTTAAATTTTTTAAAATATTTGATCTTCTTGACTTAGACAAAGAGACAAGGGAACCTGAAATTTCCCCCAGATTACAGTGTAATTATGCCATCTACTGCTGCATTTCTGGTATCACATTGAATATTCTGCCTAAGGGAGAAATACCACCATGGGCAACACATAGTACTCTACTGAAGATAATGACTTGGCATGAGAAAACATTGTTGTGCTTCAAGTGATGTGTAGATTTAAGTGAGACACTGAACAGTGATCAGATGTCTTCTGTTTCTTTAATCCTGTCCTCCAATGGCAAAGTTCACAAATGCTAACCATGGAACTGCATCATGTCTTTCTCTTCCTTTTCATGACTGAGTTCCAGAAAACACAGGTAATATCCAATTTGCAAAGAATATGTGCCATAAATTGGCAGTCTACTGACATTTAAAGGTTAGCAAAGCACAGTTTGGATGGAGAAGTCACTGAGAATCAGAAAAGAGGGCTCTCTGCAGTATGAAACATTTTTTTGTTATGGTGCTTTTGACCCTGACTGGGTACCAGATTCCCACCAAACAGCTCTATCACTCCCCTTCTCAGTAGAAAAAGGCAGAGAAAAAGTAATAAAAGGCTTGTGGGTTCAGATAAGAACAAGGAGATATCACTCAGCAATTACCATCACAAGCAAAAGTGACTTGAGGAAATTAATATAAATTCTTGCCAAGCAAATCAGTAGAGTAATGAGAAATAAAAACTAAATTGTAAAACACCTTCCCCACAATACTCCCCTCTTCCTGGGCTTAATTTTAATCTCAATTATCTCTACCTTTTCCCCTCCAGTGGTGCAGAGGTATAGGAAATGGAGACTGCAGTTCATCACAGTTCTCTCTACTGCTCCTTCCTCTGCAGGGGGAGTGCTCCTTGCACTTTTACCCTCCTCTGGTGTGGAGTCCCTCCCACAAGAGGACCTGTGAACCTCCATGAACTTTTCCAATGTGGGTCCTTCCCACAGGCTGCAGTTCTTCATGAACTGCTCCAATGTGGGTCCCTGTCCACATGGAGCAGTTTGTCCTTCAGGAACAGCCTCCTCCACTGGGTCACAAGTCCTGCCAGCAAACCTGCTCCAGCAAGGGCTCCTCTTCCCGTGGGACCACAGGTGCTGCCAGGACCCTGCTCCAGTGCAGGTTTCCCATGGAGTCACAGCCTCCTTAGACATCTAACTGCTGGGACTTGGGCTCCTCCAGGGGCTGCAGGTGGATCTCTGCTCCACCATGAACTTCCATGGGCTGCAGGAGCACAGCCTGACTCACCATAGTCTTGGGGAATCTGTGCTCTGTCCCCTGGAGCATCTTGTTCCACTCCTGCAGTGACCTCGGTGGCTGCAAGGTTGTTTCTCTCACGTATTCTCAGTCATCTTTCGCAGCTGCTATTGAGGAGCAGTTTTTACCTCTTTTCCACTACATAATTGCAGTGGTGCTGCCATTGCAGCTGTTGGACTTGGCCTTGGTCAGTTGTGCAGTGACAGTGGTTGTCTTATAGGAAGCTGGAACCAATTTTGTTGGACATGTGTGGAGTTCCTTCTATGAGCAGCATCTCATAGAAACCACCCCTGTACAGACCTGCTACCAAAACCTTGCCATGCTAACCAAACAAAATGTATTTAAAATAATTCACATAACACTTTCTATAGGACAGAAACTCACCTCTAGTCCCAATTCGAACTCTTTTTAGTTGAGTGTTTTATTTTGGATTCAATTAGAGGATCAATGTGATCCTCTGTCTGCCATGTGTCCTGTCTACCATAGAGAAGTGCCCAGTCTGCTGTCAAATTGGAATGGTTCTAGGTGCTGTCTTACATTTCTAAAAGTCTGGGATGTTAAAACTTTTTTGTTGGCATGTAAGTAGAGCTTTAAATCTCTAGGACCACTATTTTCTGTTGACAGTGGCATCCATTTTTTCTGATGTACATTTGGGGTTTTTTGGCCACTTTCTTCTTCATCCTTCTAGGCTGAGTATTCCAAGCCTTTGATTATTCCTATTGCCCTTTCCAGCTGGTTAACATCTTTCTTGAATGAGTGCCCAGAACTGGGCATGACTCTCTAGCTGAGGGCAACTCAGTCACATTTAGGAGTGAAGAAGTTCACATGGTTGACAAAACCTATTCCAATTATGCATTTCCTCTTGGATCACAAAATACACACTCCTAGATCTCCTTCTGCAGCTCCAGCTATGCATAGAGTAATGTGTTTTGCTATGTCTGTGAATGGATTACCTCTAAATGCAGAGCTTTGCATTTGCTGTTATTGAGCAGTGCCTAATTTCTGTTGCAATCATTAAGAATTCAGTTAACTATGTTTTGGAATTCTAACTCTGATCCTTATTGATATTACCTGTAATAAATTTGGTTTCAGCAACACTGCCAGCTTCAAAACATCCAACATGCTCTTTGCCCTGCTGGAGTTTTTACCTTTCTGTCACTTGGATTAGTCATGTTAAGCACTTCCCCAAGTGAGGAAGGAGACAAACTGGTATTGAATATGTCAGTCACTGAGAACTGCGAAGTGGTGTTTCCTCTTCACTGTGTGTAAAGCCAGCTCTTTTGGTGCTTGTCTTTGTGTTGAATTACTTACCAAATGAGTTGAATTTATCCTTAACTCTTCAAAGATTGGCCTTTCTATATTTTCTTCTCATCTTTTTTAAATTACTAGTGGTAATAAAAAATAATATAAGCTAATTTCTACTCAGGGTTCTCTTTTTGAAATCGCTGAAAAATTGAAATAACCAAGTCAGTGTTTCTCAAGCCTTACTTGTCTTTCCACTGGACTGCGATAACTTGCACCCATGCCCTTTAAAGGTCACCAGCTCTCCTCATCCCCTTCTCTTATCTAGACATCCATCCCACTAAAGCTCAGCAACCATGCTGTAAAGTCTGCTTACCTGAAGGCTATTGATTTTTTCCCATGCTTTCCTTCCTAAGAACCAGAAATGTTATTTTTATTTTCATCCTCATCTAAGTGGCTTTCCACCTTTGTTCTCTGTCACTTCCAGACAGAGTTTCTGTTTCATTTTTGTGTTTAAATGGTCCCCCTTTGTTTGCCAAGAGCTACGTTATATCCTGCTCTGTTTTACAGTTAAACATGGAAATTGCACATTATCATCATATTTATGGCTGGGTGGCACTGCTAGTGCTCACAGAAAGCACTGTGAACTCAGGCCTTGCCAGCCAAATTGATATTAAATTTGTTCTGTGTCGTCTTTTTTGTTTTTCGCTTGTATTATTTAGCACTTTTCAGTTACTTGGCCTGTTCCCTAATTAGGATGTAAAGCAAGTAGCAAGTATGCATATTTGTGATATTATAAAGGTACACTTTTTATTGTTTTTTTTTTCTGAAAAAAAGAAGATATATTATTCTAGATTTCACATCCAGCAAGTATCAAGTTGTAATCTATATAGTAGCATTCTATTCCATTGTGTTTATTCTCCACATAATATGAATAGTATTGTCCTTTCATTCTTTCAATGTCAAATCTGTTCAATGTCAAATCTTTTCAATGCCAAATCTGGCCCAATGTCAAATCTGTTTGTAACAAAGTACTAAAGAATATTTCACTGGAAAAGGGGAAATATATGAGTGAATTATTTCCTTGTTTTTGTAAAAAATGTTTAAAGGATGTCTATCTTGTTATTACTGTGCAGTAAGAAGGGCAGAAAAATAGACATTCATGTTTCCTGCAAATTCCATACAAGCAATGAAAAAGAAAAAATGTAATATTCAGCTCTTCACTTCATGATTTCAGATTCACCTACTGGTATCAAATGCAAGAGTAAAATTTGCAGAGTTTGGAGAGCCCAGTGCTCTGCCAGACCAAGATGTAGTTAATCTGTCCTTATGGCTACGAAAGTCACAGTGGCTGGAAAAAAAGTATTAAAACATGAGTCACAAAAGCCCCTCTGATCTTGCTATCTACTACATGGCAAACCAATTGATATAAATTAAAGACATCACTGTCTTTTAATATAATCAAGATATATACAGAAATAAATATATTTATGTATATATAAAAAAATACATGTTTATCTTAACTACATGAAAAAGGGTCCTGCGCTTGATTTGTATCAGTGACTTTGCCCTTTATACACAGGATCTGGATACAAAGCCATCTTAAAAAACCCACAGGTGTTAGAATTCAGAGAGAATGCTTATCTTATAGAAACATATCCTTCTAATAACTTTCCTGTTTTGGATATATTTTAATTTCTTGTGAAACCTTAGGAATATCTTTACATGAAAATGCTCTAAGCAAAAACATATTGATATCTGTAATGTTATTCACTTGTGCAGCAATGGAGGCAAGGTGGGAAGGAAAGAATCAAGGAATGGACATTGGAGTACTATGTGTATTGTGCATGGATATGTTTGTGCATTATGTTCATGTTTGTACCAAGGAGAGCTTCTGTGGCTTCTGGGAATCCTGATCTCAAACCTCCGTAAAATACAGGAAGAAATCTGTGAATTGCTAGAACAGCAAAGTGTGTACATATGTTAATATGTTTAATTCATATTAATTTGAATTCATATTAATTTGAGTGATGGCTTTCATAAAAACATAACTAGAAAAATGTCAGGACACACACTGAGGAAGAAGCAAAAGCACAGAAAAAAGGTTGACTGCAGTATGTATGTTTTTCCTTAGTAGTGCATTGGCTTTTCCCCTGCATTCTTTAATACTGTGTTTTGTCACATCTGCTGACTGCCAAGATATATATTAAGCAAAGTAGGGAAATATGGAACTGGCTCAGTTGAACCTATCAATAAGCTGTTAGTGGCTTCAGCAGATGTAGGGATTATTCTTTTTCCCATTCATCTAGATCAAATAAAACTCTAGTATATTTTCTAGTCATCATGAAGCATGCCTGGAAATTCCCTACATTCCGAGACATGAGCAGATTTTTTCTAACTTGCTAGAAACTTTTTTTTAGTTAGAAGCTCTTTGAGTTGCTGTTACCAAGGGTTACCTATGAGAGTTTATTTCAGTTCTTGTTTGTTTCTCTAGTTGTTCATTTTGCTTCATTTTAGCAAGAAAGTAGTAGTTGAAAGTGTTATGGTGGTGCAGTTGGGATAACATGAGCTTGCTTTCTTTTAACACTTAGCCTACATGACAGTTGTCTCTCAATCTGTTCACTCTTAATCACCTGCTTCATACTGAGAAACAGCAGAAATTACATACTGCTTTGTACATGAGCATGCATGGGTGTGAAACCCATGTTCTCACTTCTAACACTTCTTCCACTTCTTGTGTTTGAGCAAAAGCAACCTGTTGAACATCTATGATTCTTTCTTCCACTTCATTTATTTGCCAATTGCTCTCCGTAATTGAAAGAGGTTATGAATATGCACATGGAGTTATTTTGGTTGTTCAGACTCTACATTTCAAAATAGATAGGGATATACAAATTTCCCTCCCTCATATTTTTAAAATAGATATTGAGAGTGTTTGCATGTGAATATGTTTGTCTATATTTGTTGATGAGAACTGAATTACAGATCAGGTTGCTCACTTCAAAAGACAATAGCTACAGTAAGGTGATAAGTTTATGGACCTTTTGCCTAGGCAGTGGTTTCTTACACCATTACACTAGTGCTAGAAGACTAGGAAATGAGAAGTGTTTTGCTTATCTTTTAATAAAAATGCTGGTCTGGTTTAGTGGAAATTAATACAATTTTTCTGTGAGCTGAAAAAAATTTACAAGTCCACAAGCTGGTGAAACTGTGAGTCAAATCTTAAACCACTTAAGGAGAAGATTGTTGCTTTTCCTTTTGAGCTTCATATGGTAAACCTTTCACCTCCAGCTTGTCATTTAAATAGAAATAA
>WBNO01021560.1:0-14512 GCA_013400575.1 Peucedramus taeniatus | reverse complement strand
TTTTTTTTCCTTGAGAGTATAGAGTAGATAAAGACTCCTTGCTAAATACAACATATAATAATTACAGTTGCAAGGTAAAATATCTGAAACACCCAAATGCTTTTTGAAATCCTGGTAATCTTTACATTTTAGAGCAGTACTGTGCCAGACTGCTTAGTTCCTCAAACTGCTGTTGGAGAAGAGAAGGCTTCAGGGTGACATAAATGCAGCCTTCCTATCCCAGGGAGCCTACAAGAAAAGTGGAGAGGGAATTTTACAAGTGTATGTAGTGACAGGACAAGGGGAAGAATGACTTGGAAGTGAAAGAGAGTATGCTGAGATTAAATATTAGGAAGAAAATCTTCACTGCAAAAATGGTGAGGCACTTGGAACACATTGCTGAGAGAAATTCTGAATGCCCCATCCCATGTTTAAGATTAGGCTGGGTGGGGCTTTGAATAACAGGGATTAGTGAAAATTGTCCCTGCCCATGTCATATGTTATATCTGGGTAATATTTAAGATTCCAAATCAAGCCATTGTGTGACTGATGAACATAATTTTGATCATGCCTTTGCAATGTTTTATTTCAATATGTTAATGAGAAGAAAAGCACCACGTTTTTATTTTTATGATTTTGAAATATAGAGCAATAAATACATTTTCTTTAATGTTTAGCAGTGTTGGAGTGAAAATGTAAATCTGTAACAAACTAACATATGGTCAGTATTTGCAATCATATATTCAATCTACACATATATAATTTCCATATGTTTTCAGAAATAACAAGTTCTGAAGTGCTTGTGTTGATTTGAAGTCATGCACACATCCAGAAGCAAAAGGGTTGTTTTACTGGTCTTGTAAGCATTGATATAGGTAAATTAATTTAGAAAAGGTAATGTGAAATAGCTAGTCATTGTACCAATGTTATTTAAAAAAGGTGAGCACATTAAAAAGTCATTACAGTTATATATAGCTGTATATATACCTACATACATAACTAGTCACATAGTTTATTTAATGCACATCTTGTTCAAGATTTTTTCAAATAATTGATTAAAAGCCTTCTTTTTTGCCTGTATATTGGCCGATGCTGTTTTAGCAGCCATGGCCTTTTGACTGCCTTTACTGCTGACAGTTTACAATAGGTGGTTTGCTGTGCTGATCGCTGGGACTTAGTTCTTTTCTCTTTGAGTACACAGTTTATACATTTTAAAAACAGACATGGTTTTCAGGAAGGACCATTTAGAGCTGATTAAAATGTTGGCTCCTGATTCTCAGTAGGTTAAGTTAGAACAAAGTACGGCCAACAACAATTTTAAAGAAAAATGTTGACCTTAAGAGGTCATCTTATAAAATCTTCTGGTTAGACTCCTCTCTGTACACCCGTTTTCTTCAAGCTGAAAGTGAAACACAAATTAAATAGGCAGTCAAGCTTTTAATAGTTCAAAATAGTTCAAGTGTTTTAAAACATACAAAAATATATTTAGATTTGAAAAAATAGATCTACATTGTTTTCTTGTTTTTTAATTTACAGTTTTGAGCTCCTGAACAAAAGATCTTTCTTATCAAATAACTTATTTTATTATTGCAGCTCACAAAAATATGGAAATACACAAAAAATATGTACTTATGCATTTCATAGTGCTTTTCCCCACATTTCTTCAAAATTGAGAATTTTTTGTCCTCTTAATTATTTCAGTTCATATATAAAAGCATTAAGAAAACAAAGGAACCTGAAAATAACTCTACATATGATCTTTTTTTTTGTCTCCAAATAATCCAATATAATGTTTGCAATTTTGTTAATTTCTCAAAATAGTACTGGATCCTCTGCTCTCTGTTGACACACTAGGATAGATTTTGTATAGAAAAATGGCTGCTGCCTGGAAAAAATGTAAGACTGAGAGTGTGTATAACACAATAACAGACAGCTTTGAAAAGGTACTGATTTTCAGAGAATACCTAATGATTGAGACTGAAATATAATTTAGGTTTGATTTCAATATTATGTCAGATTTTTAGGAATCCTGTCGGTTTTAAAAAAGAGACCGGGAGAGGAAATGACTCTTGAACTGATTGCGATTCTTATAAGGATTATTATTCTTGCTTAAAAACTGACACAAAATTGGGTTGAATTTTCAGACTTGCTTTTTATTAAGTTTTGGTAGTCTTCTACCATTAGATTATTTACTGCCAATGTCCTCTGCTCTGTGAATAGTAGTGCATGTAGTGCACTACTATATGCCCATATATGTTTGATATATTTATTTCTTATTTTTAAGTCAAGAATGAAACACACAGGCTCATAAATATGGTAGTTGAATGTTCATTTTGGTTTAGCCATGCCAACTTTTTTTTTGCTGAGTTTCAACAGCTCAACACCGCTTCATTCATGTGCTTTGTTCCTTAGGAAACTGGTAAACTGTTCAAGGTCACAGAGCAAGAATGACATCAGCCTTGAAGGTGAACGGAATTTCATGTAGAATAAGGTGCAAATACACAACTTCTGACAATAAGTGTTCATAACTTTTTTTATCAGTCAATGAATGCAACATTACAATTAAAGAATCAAAAATGTACACACCTCTGTGAAAAGCTAAAATAAGTTTCTAAGTGACACAGAGTTATTTTTCAATAATCAGGAAGAAATTTATTAGGTGTAAAAACTACCTCTATTTTAAACTAAACTTATTTTATATTACCTTTTATATTTTATATTATTTTTATTTATGCTACTGTTATTTTATACTACCTTTATTTTATATATAGGAAATTTTATCTAAAATTGCAAAATATGGGTCTGACTCTACTTTTCTGCCCTTTTTTTCTATCTATGAGTGCAGTATCTAGAGATATTTATTCATCTATATTGCAGTTTGTCTTTTATCATCTTTATACATCCTGCTCAAAAATGGGAACTCAGTCCCACACCCAAAAGAGACAATTTCAAGTAAAAGGAAGAGTAGATACAGCAGAATCTAAACCTTGCATTTTACTTTATCAGGTGAGATCATTCTAGCGGAGAATATATCAATTTCTTGGTCCATTATAAGAATAGTTGCAAAATGAAATTTCTATCATCTGAAATAGTGGATACTGAAAAAATGAGTACCTTAACCAGGGTTTGAGAGAAGACATGGAGAGGTATGTATTAATGATTAAGCACAGAAGTTAAAATAGGATTAGTAGCTGAAAAATTGTTCCTGTCAGGTTTACCATATATCTTAAGGTAATTGCCACTAACCTGTGATCAGTAAGCTACAAAAGGGAGGATAAATCTAAACCAAAGTAGCAGATGGTCCATGATCAGTAACAAGTCATTCATTATAGACACCTGTCCAGACTTATTTCATTGCCATTACCTTGTCAAAATTCTGACAGAAATTCAACAAAATTTTCAGCACTTCAGTGAATCAATGATGGCAGTGTTACAAAATTGGGCATATATGCAAATTTGAAAATATTCTGATGAAAAATGGCAAACACTATGGAACTAATTTATTATCCCCAGTAATAAAGTGGAATGTTGATACAATTAATAATGTGCAAAAGAGGTCTAGTTCAATGTACAGGAAGTCATGATGAATTAAAGAGCAATAAGAAGCTGCTGGGCAACTGTACATCACCAATTGTCCTTGCCAATAACACATCTAATGTGAAATGTAAAAATAATGACATTTTTAACACTATGTTTTTATGTTAACTTCTAGTGATGTTAGTCAGTGTAGAGTCAATTATTAACTCTCATTTGAAAATACAAGCAGTTTATCATCTTCAGAGTGAGTTTGCAGAACTTTAAAGCCCATTCCAAATTGAAGTTGGACGTCATATTATTTCAATGTGTGAAAAGTCTTATTGAAGCACAGAAATTGACAAACTGTTCCTTTATAAATTTTTGGGGTTTTTTCCAGTACCAAGAATAATTTGATCTTTAGTCTGCAACCATAAAATAATGAAGCTAATAAATAAATAATGTAATTAATAGAGAGCAAGGAAAATGTAGTTCATAAACTTCTCTCATCTCAAAGTATATCACCACATAATCATTCATTTTATGGATGGCATTAGAGGGTTTCAGGAGAAACACTAGGCTCATTCAGTAGTGACAAAAAAAAAAGGCATGGTCTTGTGCAACAGATATATAGAGTATTAGAGTAACAGAGTATTAGCTAGCCTCACCAGATTAAGTCATATTTCCTGCTTCCTACTTCTTGCAGTAGTTTCTTTGGTCTGCATTCCCACAGAGGTCTAATTATCCCCTTCCTGTGGAGCCAAATAGCTTCTAGGAAGCAAACTAGAGAAATTCTCTCTTATATATTAAGTGACCAGGTTAGTAGAATCCAAATTAGCAAAACAGCACTTTATTCACATATTGGTTGTGAATTTCCACGCACCTTTTTTTTTTTTTTTTTTTTTTTTTTTTTCTAAACATCCTCATGGAATGATCAGTAGTCATAGAATTTATGACTATAATTTCTGATTGGCTCAGCCTTGGCTGGCAGCAGGTCTGTCCTGGAGCCTCCTGTCATAGGCTCTGCCAGACATGGGGAAAGTTTCTGGCAGCTTCTCAGAGAAGCCACTCATGTAGCCCTCTGGCTACCAAAACCTGGCCATGAAACCCCAATGCACTATTAAATAAGGGTGATAAGTATTTAAGAAAAAATAAAAAATAATTAACAGTAGTAACAGAGAATTGTTATTGTGCAGGATTGATGGGACACTTTTCATGTATGACTAAGATAATCTCAAAATATTCATGAAGCAGAGTAGTAAAGGCAACTGTGCTGCCTATACAGATATCTAAGACATATTAAGTGAGAGACTGAGGCTTATATAAGCCTTATGAGGCATCTTAATTTTTAGAAGAAAATACAGTTGTGTTCATCATTAGTCCTATATCAAAACACAGAAGCAGGAAAGCACTCCACCAAATAGGAGAAAAGAACCTAAAGCTTCTCAAAGCTATTAACCCTTTTACAATCCTTTGTAATCTTGAATTCAACCTCCAGTTGTCAGGATACTTCCCTTTAGGGTATATCTTGAGAGAGATGCTTAGGGAAATTAATTCAAATCAATTACTGAGTTTGGTTTATGGAAAACTAGTTAAAGATTATTAGCTCCCTATTCAAAGATTAAAAGACTTTCACAATCAGAACTAAAGTTAAAGAGCTTCTAACTTACCTGGAAATGAACAGAGTTAAGCTGAATAAAGAATATTTCCACGGGAAGAGTCACAGTAAATATTTTATGTAATATAATTAATCAATATAAAATGTTGTTTAATTTGCAGGGACTTTCTTAATTGTCTTTTAAGACAGTGAGGACTGATGTGCATGGATCATTTTTTAAAATATTTTATGAAATTCAGAGTACTTACTTCTATCTAAAAAGGGTCGTAACTAAAAGCAACACTTCAAAACATTTATTAGAATGATTAGGAAGAGTAATACCATGTAGGAATCTCTCCACATAGAAAGAGTTGGATTGTATGATCTAAGGGAAAGAAATACTGATTAAATGTGTAAAAGAGAAATACCAGATTTGATTAAATAGAAAAAAACCCTAAGAAATGGCAGTTTATTCTTCTACCTTTATTTCTTTTTGTTTGTTTTTGCTCTCCTGAACCTGTATCCCTGCCTTTTAGCACATTAAACTACCCTTACACATTTTACGTGGAGGAAAAAATGTCACCTATCTCCAAAACAAATCAAGTGTATTTCAAACCTGCACAAGTCTCTTTCTTCTGAAAAAATTAAATTGATATTAGACATATATAAGATTTAAACTGACATTTGGTTTGCATAAGCAATTTCTGTTCATCAACTTCATCGGTATTGAATTGTTTACCTATTGATATAGGTGAAACCATATTATTTATTTTCAGGACTATTTTCAATAGTATGATGTATATATAATATTGAAATATTCAATATTTATTTTTATATATCAAGTGAAACTATAGCCTGTGTTATCTTTCATTGGAATATAACAACAATTTAATAACTAAGTTTTATTAACAATTATGCGGTGTAATTTTATTGCTAAGTTTATTCTGAAACAAGTCAACATATTATTCAGATACACTGAATTTTGAATCTATATTTAAATTATCTTTAATTAACATCAACGTACTCTTTATTTAGTTTGGCTTTACATTGCAATCTATTTTTTGCACAAATTGTGAAAAAAGTGTAAATAAAAATGAAAAGGTTCTGTCTCTCAAAATAAGCTGGTGTCATAGATTAAAAATTACCACTTTTCATTTCTCTATTAGGATAGAAATTTATTTCATGGTTTCATATCATAAGAATTAAAACAAGTAAGAAAATAACTACCTATATATTTTCCAAATGACCCAAAGATAATAGAAAATTACAGTTTCCCTCTTCTGACATAATCCCATTTTTATTTCAGCAGCTGCAGTTTGGAAATTACTTTCATAAAAAAAAAAAAATCCTATTATTTCCTGGTGTTTTCCATGAGTATTAAAAAATCCAGCAACATACTAAAACAGCTATTCAGAACGTGGTCTAGATTGCAATAAATAATAAACTTATACTTACAGCACATTCAAGAGAACTTGTTAAACCTCCTTCATTTAAAGAAAGTTTTAGCTCTTGTATAAGCCAGAATGATGGAACTTTCATAGAATTATCTAATATCCTGAGTTGGAAGGTACCCACAAGCATCATCGAGTCGAACTCCTGGCCCTGAAAAGGACACACCTGGAGTCACACCATGTGCCTGTGAGCCTTGTCCAAAAACTTCTTTGAACTCTGTGAGGCTGGTGCTGTGACCACTTCCCTGGGGAGCCTGTTCCAGTGCCCAGCCACTCTTGGCTTAAGAATCTTTGCCAAATATCCAACCTAAACCTCCCGCGACACAGCTTCCTGCCATTCCCTATGATAGAACATCTTTCTCTGTTCTATGAATAATAAAGAAGTTTTTGTGGGAAGGGTGGTAGTGTTGAGGGACTGAAATTTATTTTCCACATTGCTTTTGAACAGCCATGCTCACTGAGCTCTTTGATTCATGGAAATAAATTTATCCCTAAAGAAGTTTTGCCAAGGTTGATCCCTAATTCCCCAGAGTTTCTTAATTAATCAATTAGAATTTAGGGTGCCTGTGTTTTGTTGAGATATCAGTATTTCTTGGCATTTTGCAATAGTTTCTGGGTTTTTCTTTGTTTTGCTTGTGCATTTATTTATTTTTAAGTAAAGCTAAATATTTTCAGACATAAAGAAGAAATATTCTCCAGAATAATAGCCATCTTATTCCCACTGTTTTTCTAATCCTTAAAATACTTGACATGAAAGGCCTGTTATTACATCTAGTCCATTTCTGACTTCAGGATTGCTCCCTGAGTTATTATACTAGCTATTTGTCTATTTTTTCCCAGTGACAAAGAACCTTGCCACGTATACATACATACATATATATATATATATATAAAGGTTTTGTTTTCTGTATCATTAAACATGCCACTATTTGACTTATCCACACCTTCAAATTATATCCTAACAACAATGTTAGTCACTTTGAAAAATAAGGAATAAGGCAAGATTAAATTGTCTATTAAATGTGATTTTTCTACTGGCCATGGGTGGAACACAGGAAGGTGTTACTGGATGCTACTGATAATTTCAGGATTTTTGACTTCACTTTTAGTATTTTCAGTCACTTTCAGAATTTTCAGTTCACTTTTAGTATTTCAGTCATTTCAGTGGAGAAGTTTTCCATGTTTGAAAAAATAAATGCCTTTCAAAAGTTAATAATTTGCTAAGACATAAAGCGAGACCAAGCTGTCTCTCAAATTTGATGCCTCTAAATTTGATTTTTTTTCCCAACTACTGTATGTATTAGGAAGGTTTATCCTTTTGGTACCAGTGAATTCATTTAAGTGGGGCTAGGCATGTGTTTTAAATGAGTCACTTTTGACCTGTTTGTGAAAAGATTTGAGTATTGTGTCTGACAGCTATATAACTAGCTATTTGTAGGGATACACCCCCTTATTTTCCACTATTCCTTGTGCAGGTGCTTATCATCTTCATTTACTGCTTCAAATAATCATGAAGTAAAGTAATGACGATTTCAAAACACAAAAAAATGCTACATTCTTTTATTGCAGTACATTCATTTATTTTGCCAGTTGTATATTCAGAATGCAAATTTTCAAAAATTTCTCAAATGCCATCAGATAATGTACCTAATCATCCATTTGGTAGAAAATAACAAAATTAAGAGAATATCCTATTTCACATATCGTAATATAATTAATGACAGGACTGTCTGGGCTATCCAATAAATAATTGATGCATGTGAGAAAGAAGGAAATAAAGTTGGAAGGATTTGATTCTGATTTCACCAAACATGACAGAGAATTTTTTTCAAACAAAAGCTCTTCTCACTGTTGTAAAATCTTCTGCACTTGGAACATGTCAGACAAGTACAGGGAAAAATAAATCCAAACCCATCCCAGAACAACTCAAGTTTCCTATCAGATAGAATTTCACAATGACAAATGTCTGCAGGCTATCATGAAACAAAACAATTTAGTAGTCTCCCATATTGGTTAGATTTTACTTATTTCTCATTTTACTAAGATAAAGTTGCTTCTGGTTTCCTTCTGTTTTTAAAACATTTTGACTTTATTTAAAAGTTTGCTTTTTGAAAGCATAGTCAACATGCAGCTAAATAGTAATTGTATCCAGTTGGCTTGATTATGAATGGTTCCTACAAGTTTTTCTACTGTCTCTCATGTAGGCCTAATTTTTCTCATATATATGAAATGCCTAGAGCTAAATAATTTTAGAAAATCAAACATGTCCACAGGCTCAGCAATCCAAAGGGTCTGAATCCCTATGGGGTCTGTAGGGCAAAAAAATTTTAAAACATTTGCAAAGAATTCTGGTTGGAAGAACATCCTGGCTAGCCTTTACAAGAAGACAGCCCACAGGCCCAGGAAAGTGAATATTCCCCTCTCTTTCACTCTCATGGTGCTGAGGCTGAAGTACTGTGTGCAGTTCTGGGCTCCTTGATAGGTAAAGCACCAGGCTGTCCTGGAGACCGTTGAGTAGTAGAGGTTGGAGAGCTGGTTGAAGGAGAATATAATCACTGTCTTCAACTCCCTGTTTTTTGGTTGCAGGAATGGACGATTCTCAGAGGTGTAGGGTGAAGAGGTGATTACAAGCTTCAACAAAGCAAATTTCCATGAGACTGAAGAAGATGCTTCAACAAAGCAAATTTCCATGAGACAGAAGGAGATGAGTTTTCCATAGAAGAGTGGTTATGTGTAGAGTCAGAGGCCCAAGGTGGTTGTAGGAATTCCCACCCATGGAGATATACAGAAATTGACTGCAAATGTCCTGGAAAATATGCTCAAACCTTACATGTCTTTGAGTAAGAGCATGAATTAAATGATCTAAAGAGCTGACTTCCATCCTAAAATCTTCAATAGGTCTATGAATTCAAGAAGATTTTACAGAATCTTACAGAAGAAGAAGAATCTTCACAGAATCTACAGAATCTTTACAGAAGAATCTTTACAAAATGTAGGTTTTACAGAAGCTGTTGTATAGATTAATTTCAGGGAAATTAATATATACCCAACATTAAAAACATATACTGCATAACCACTCCACAGTTTTGTTTGTAGAACTCAGGCCATTTTATTCACAGACCCCATTCTTGCACTTAAAAGCCACAAGCCTCAGTTCTGAATCCTTGTCTCCTGGGTGACAGGGAGAAACTGTTCTGCCTATACCACCAAAAATGATGCATGTTATATTGAAACAGAGTTATGTGCTTTCAATTAAATTTTATTAATTGAATGAATACCTATGCTATTCCAACAACACAAATCCTGGATCATTATTAGAATTTCTTTATGTTGGCTCATTTCTTTCTTAACACAATTCTTATTTCTCTGTCCTGATCAATACTTTTCAAAACCAAAATTAAATTTTTAGTGATTGGTGTGAAAATATCTCTTAAGACTTTTTTTCTTTCTATAAAGTTTTAATTAAATGGGAAACAATTGCAAAAAATACATAGAATCCCTCTCTAAAAGAAAGATAAAGGGAAAAAATCCATTAGAAAATCACATTTTCATAGCTTTACAATAAAACAGTGTAGATTATCTTTTGTCTTTATTTGACTGCAGTACTGAAGACTTTATTTTACTCTTTTATTTCTTTACTATTTTTAGACACAAATGTCTTTTTTTTATTACTGTCATTATTTCAAACTGCATTTTTTTAAATATTGGGAAGGTATATTATCTTGTAGATTGTCCTACGTTTTTTCAGAATTTCAAATAAGGACTAAGACTACAGGTAATATTTTTGGCAAACATTGTTTACCCTTTTGTTATTTCATTTGCTTAGGGAGTATCATGCTTACATATGGTGCTAAGAAAGTAATTACCAGAATATAAGATGTCATAGAGAAAATTTGACACAGTGGGTGTTTTAATTCCAAATGGTCTTGAGTCACAAGCCTGGTTCAAAACTTCCCTTCTAATGGTTTTTAATAGGTTACATTTTACATATAGTTGTCATAAAAGGGAATCTCAAGCAATAGACAGAGATGAAAAATCCTTGCTTTGACAGGATCCTGAGGTCTGGTATATGCATGTTATGTAAAAAAAAAAACCCAAAACCTGTGAAAATTAAAAAGAGGAGAAAGAAGTGATATGCAATACATCTGTCTTAAATGTTTAAATGACTTTTCAGCTTATTTCAAATAATGACAAGGTGTACTGTACAAGTTAATGGCAACTGCTGGGGAAAGTCAGCAAGCAACTGGGTAGGAGCAGTGTTCTAACTGGGGTGAACTTTCTGTTTCTTACAATTATAACAGTATAATAGAAGATAATTTCAAAATAAGAAGAGGAATAAAGTTTATTACACTCTTGGGAAATGGAAAGTTCTTCTGGCCAAAGCCCATCAGGTCACTTGAAGTCATTTGAAAACTAAGTATACTGATGTATACTGGAAACATTGTAGTGAAAACAGCTGTTTTACACAGATTCTGTAATTTTTATATGAATCTTTTTAGTGCTTGAAAACACAGATTTTATCACGTACTCCATCTTCAAAACCAGTCTGCTTTAATAGAATCAGACAGTTATGAATTATTTAGATGATGATTTGACCCTCTTCTTCACTTTATAACTTTCTTGAACATGTTTTGCATTTAAAAATCATTCTCTTATGGCTGTCAACATTTGAGTCTTGATCCTCCATGACCTACTTGTATACTTATTATCACTACTGTGAGTAGTCCATGGAGTAATCTTGTTTAAGTATTCAGCATTGTACAATAAAATATTGTGAACAAGTCTTATGACCTGATTCTAAGTATGTGGAAATAGAGCTCTCAAAGGAGGATGACAAAAAAAAATCTGGGAAATATAACCCTTATCTTCAGAGGTTTGTGTTACTGGGTTCTGGGAAGGAACACTGGATCATGAACTCCTAGTTCTTTACTTTAATAGGAAATCAGAATGCTAGAGAAGAAACCAAAAATAGAAACCATTTTAAAAATGGATCAACCCCATTTTAAAACTAGTTGTGTTTTTTCTCAGTCTTCCCCTCTCAAGGTTGTTCTGGGAATTTACTAGTCTTCATGCAGCTAGAAAGCTTGTTCTATATTCCATCTTCAGAATATGCAAGGCTGATTACATACATTTTTTTTTCTTTTCCTAATTTTCCTGTTAGGTTAAGGAGTTCATCTCGGTCCCTAGAGCATGCAATTAAAAAGGAAAGGTGTTTTACTATACCTTGCTTTTTTTGATCTTGTCAGCATTATAATACCTATGACTGGAAATCTAAGTGTAAAAAATGTCAAAATCAAATTCATTATTAGTGACTAAAACAGAATTGAAACACACCAGTCTTTCAGCTAATGCTGAGCAGTGCTTGCACATCATAAAAGTATTTTATTTTCCTTTTTTTTTTGGTAACCTTTTCCTCACTTCACTTTTTTCTTCCTGGCAGGTGCTGGGAGGTGACACAAACAGCTGACACTAACTGACCAAGAGAACCACAGAATCACAGAATATTCTGAGTTGGAAGAAATCCACAAGGATCACCAAGTCTGAATCTTAAGTGAATGGCCTGTATGAGGATCAAACCCACAAGCTTGGTGTTATTAGCACCATGACCTGCTATCTGATACAATGTGGTATCATGATCAGGAAGTAAAAAAAAAAAAGGAGAACTACAAAATCATTCACCTGGAGAGGAAGAGCCCCAGCTACCAGTTCATGTCTGGAAAGTTTTTCACAAAAGAACCTGGGAATCCTGGTGGACACCCAGTTTAACACGAGCCAGTGATGACTACTTGTGGCTAAGACAAGCCATTTCCAAAACTACATTAGACAAAGTGCCAGCAGGCTGCAGGAGGTGATTCTGCCCCTCTCTTCAGCACTGGTGAAACCACACCTGAGATACTGGGTCCAGTTTGGGCTCCTCACTACAAGAGAGACAGGGACATACCAGAGACAGTTCAGCAAAGGGCCATCAGGATCATGGAATAACTGAAGCAGCTCTCCAGTAAGGAAGTTTGAGAGAGCTGGGACTATTCAACCTTGAGATATAAAGTCTCAGGAGGTATCTTACAAATATTTGGAGCAAAGGTGCATAGTGGGTAGAACCAGGCCCTTTTCAGTAGTGCCCAGCCACAGGAAAAGAGGCAATGGTCACACCCTGAAATTTGAGAGATTCCCTGTGAGATTGATTGAACACTGGCAAAGGATTGCCAGGGAAGCTGTGAAGTCTTAATCTCTGGAGATAGGCAAGAGACATCTGGACCTCGATAACTGACTCCAGGTGGCCCAGATTGAACAGAGAGGTTTGACCAGATAATCTCCAGAGTCCCCTTCCAGCATCAACTACTCTTTGATTATGTGAAAATTCACCAAGCACATGAAAATGTAAGTAAAGGAAAGAAATGACAAAATCCAGAAAGTTCAGTAACAGAACAATGTAGAAGCAACAATATAAAGGCTGAGGACGAAATGACATCATTGTTTGAAGAATGTGTTCTGCCTTTGTGCCATCATGCCCAATAAATGCTCTTTAATAGTACCCCGACATAGGTTCACTGGTATGATATATGCCATAGTTTGCAAATACCAAATTTGAAAACTTCCATTCAAATAAAAATCAGTGTGATTTTTGCTTTGTTACATATAGGTGGTTCTGAAAATCTCACATTCTCCTGATGTTCACAGAGCTCATAGAGCTGATCAAAACAAACCCTCAAATTTCTTCAAGAATCTCCCTTCCCCTAAGTCTGTACAGATTTTTCATCTTGCAACCTATTTTTTCCTGTAATTTCCTTTTGTCTTCCTTTTTTCACATTATCTCATTATAGGTAGCCCTCCTTTCCTTTTTCTACCTTTTTTTCCCTTTTGAGATTAAACACACACAATATCTGTTTGTTAGGAAACACTTTTACTGTTAAATCCTTTCTAAAAGTCACTTCAGTTGCAATATATGAAACAATATCAATATTACTTTTAGAACTCTCCACTGCATTTCTTCTCTAAACTTCTCAGTGTGTCCTCCTGACATATTTGCTTGTCTCTAAGATTTTAGGTTCTTTGGGCTACAGATTGCCATCCATTCCGTGCAGCTGTTAATGCTTAACAGTTAAGGAGTAATATTANTGGTTTCCACTTTCATGCAAGACACACCATCTAGACAAGAATATATGTATTAGTATGAGGACAGGGATTAGAGTTCTCATTTGCGATTGGCTAATGGCACTGTAGAGTGATTTGTAAACCTGATTATACCTAGTGATTGATAATGCTTCATTTATTTCAAACAGCACAGTGCCAAGACTAAAAGAATCAGCCAACAAAAACATCACTTCATCATTTAGATAACTTGCATCCACTTTTTTTTTCCACTTTCATCTATATTAAAATATTTTAAAAATAAAGTTCTTGAACAAAGAACATAATGGCTCTGATTCAAGGCTCTTCTTGGCTGAAAATTATTCATGCCCAATAGAAATTACATTTTAGTTTTAGACTGCCAAAGTGAACTTTATTAGTATGTCATTAATCATTGTCTTGGAGGTGACACCTGGGGAAAATGATTTAGTGGAGATTAGAGCACTCAAATGTAACACTGAAAATATCACATTTATTTCCAGTATCAATCAGTCAATGAAACACATATTAACAAAAAATGACATTTATGTACATTTAAATCTGTTCGTAACAAAGTGCACTGCTTTCTATTCAGGAACATTTTTTGGTTTTTCACATTTTATATTGAGTTTATTGTTTCTATTAAAAAATACTGTTATCAATGTAATCAATTTAAAATGTGTAATAAAACATATTTGAAAGAAAATTGAAATTGGCAAGTTGTGCCAAAGAGAACCATTTAGAAAAACAAGCATTTAAAAAAAAAATCCTCCTTTCCATATAGTCTACAGGCATTGCTGCATAGCTAATACTTAACTCCAAAAATCTGAAATTTTGCTCACTTTTTTCAACTTTGCAGATTTAT
>WBNO01021559.1:52354-75993 GCA_013400575.1 Peucedramus taeniatus | reverse complement strand
TATATGAATATATAATAATATACATTTATAATATATAAATATATTATATAAATATAAAAGCATCTATGATTGCATATATATTATTAAATCTATTATACATATGTACATATACACACTACTATTTATATAAGCTATACAGTTCATACATAAGCTGACAGATTTTACTATACCAAAAGGCAGTTACAGGGGGTTACAAATTGTACCATATCAAAGTCTTTGTGCTTATTAATAACTTGCAAAAGCCAACTTTTGCAATACATTTGCAAAAGTTTTTGCAAAAAAATAGTTTTGCAATACAACTGTATTGTCATTTATAACAAAATTATTTCAATTCCTCAGCGTGATTGAGTCAGATTGAAGGGATTGCACATCCCAGTGAGCTCCCAGCCCTTCTCACCCCAAACCCCAAACCCAGCCTGGTGAGGGAAGAATTTCATTCTTTGCTGAGGTTCCTGCTCAGTTTTTGGCCTCCTTCAATGTGAGGAATTGTGAAGGAATTTGAGACAGGACTTCTGAATTATTTTTAATGAAATAGTTTATTTTTCTTATCTTCTACATAAGTGAGAAGGGTGAGTTCAGCTCACATCTTTGTGGCACAGTTTAGAAAGTCACAAGGCCCTTGGTTACAGGATCTTTTAAGGAGTTACTGACTAATAAAATACTACTAACAAAGATATTTGTGTTTTTAACCTAATCTTTAAATATTTTGTCTTACAGACTTATGTTACAGTGTAAGCTTTCTGAGTTAATCATGTCTTCATGATTAATCAGTTAATCACACAAACTTACAGTACTATGTTCTAAACTTCTGATTTGCTTTCATAACTGCTTTTATTCTTTTTTAATCTCAAACTCTAAAACTCTAAACTTTCTTTTACTTAATTTAACATGCCTCCACTTTAAACTATAAATCCACATTCTCACTTCTAACACTTAAGTTTAGAAAGCTTTTCTAAAGTCTTAAATCAAATCTTATGTTTAAGTCTAAACTCCAGCTTACAAGCCCAACATTTTAGGAGTTGCTTACATTTGAAATTCCAGCACTTCAAGGTCTAATTCACTGAGAGTCAAACGCTGCTCTTTGAAGTTGTCATTTTAATGAGTACTGCGAGTTTCATGTTGTTGCAGTTAGGATTTGTTTATAAAAAAAACCCCACGGAACATCTTAAATTCAGTCTTGCTTATTGAACCGTGGCTAAAATCATCATCGTGCAGCATTTGGGGTCATGTTGAAGGTTCTTCTGAGCTCTGAGGGAAATTTCTGACCCATAAACCAGAACACATCTGATTTTTTATTTGTTACATTTGTGCTGTAATAAAATTTAGTGACAAATGAGGACAGATCTGTAAATGAGTAAATGTGGGAGCTCAGAGAGCGCTGGGGCAGAATCTGTCTTGTTTCATATTTCCATTTTTCCCTTTTGCAATTCCATGGCCCTTCTGTCAAGCCTGGCAGATCCTGATGATTGTCCAGGAGATTTAAACTTTTATTTTCACTCAAATTTACCAAGTTTTTATCTTTCTTTAACCCTCTCCCAAAATCTTGATCTCCCTACTAGTGAAGCAATGACTGATACTGTCCTTAATTAATTTTCAATCTCTAACCCTCAGACTGCAAAAATACCATTCTGTTAGACGACTTTTCTAATGAACATATCTAGTTCTGTGTCAGTAAATATCTATTTTCACTGCTGTGCTGAATAATCACTGCTGCCAGCTTGTTTGGAGAGGAATCAAAGTGATGTTCCTCCAAATAACACAAATCATCCCTGCCTCAAACCCACGACGTTGAATTTCTACCAACAAGTTGCTTCTTGTGTCTCCTGAAATATTTCCCATCCCATAAATCAAATATTAGCACAACACCAAGTTGTGGCAGCCCCAGCAACTCCTTAGGTTGAAACAAAAAGCAATTTTTTTGCAGAAGCTTCCAAGTGTGAGACAAATCTTGTGGCTGAGATGGCTCACAGGAGGCTGAGGAGAACAAGCACTGAGGTGGGAGCAAATTCTAAATGTTAGAGTGCTTTAATATTAATAATTCTCTGTTTTAAGGAGCTGACCAACCATGTGTAGACACAAAAAAAGAGGATTTTCTGTAATTATTTTTGTATCCTGCAAATCCTTTGGATACTCTGTGGTCACCTGATTTTTCTCAAGGAACAGTTTGTACCCTAAGCAGTGCTTATCTTAAAAGATGCAGTGCATAAATCCCCACTCGCTGCCTTCCTTTATTACCCTGTGCTAATAAAAGGAATCCTGAATTCCTCAGTGTTGCTGAAAATGTTTCCAACAAAATGATGTTTATCCTCATTTTTTACTGCTGTCACAGACTCTGCATGCAGAACCCATAACACAACTCTGAGAATCAAGTGGAAACTTGATTTCTGTGTCCCAACATTTTGGGTTTTGGCTCATTTAGCTGAGCCCTGATGCCCTTTGCTGGCAGAGCCTCGTGTTTGCTGCCCCATCTCAGGAATATTCCATCAGTCAGTGCTCACTGCTCCAGCACATCCACATTTACATTCCCTTCCTCCCATTAACGTGCTTCCAATCATTTTTTTTTCCCAAAGCTGTGTTATTTTGAAGCATTTGAGTTCATTCTCATTCACATCTCTAATGTCTCTACTTGCTGTATTTGATTTCCTAATTTCATTTGGGTGAAATTCACAGATTTTTCCCTTTTTTTTTTTTTTCCCCCCCATATCATTAGTGAAGATAAGAAATAATTTATCTCTCTGGGGGAATATATTGCAGTAGTTGTGTCAGTGATATTATAGAAGTGATTTTTTTTCTCCTTTTTAGGGTCCAAGGAAAGTAAAACTCTCAGAACAAAACCCCTGGAGATTAATTTGGAATTTGTGGGCTGAAGAATGAGGATTTGAGTCACAGCTGACCACACGTCTTTAGAATCAGAGAATCATTAAGGCTGGAAAAGACTTTCAAGATCATTAAGTCCAACCTTTGTATTTGCAGTTAACAAGGTGAATTCTGACTAAAATATCCAAGGTGGTAGAGATCCATTAAAAAATCCATTTTTTGCCATTGTTAGATGTAATTACATTCCTTCTTTACTGTATGTAATTGTCTTTTTGTTAGCAATTAGAGAAACACCAGTAGCAGCCTAAAATATGAAATATTTAACAAAAAAATTGAAAACTTCATAGCCTTAGTGGAAAAAACTTAAATATAGGTTAATATAGCACAGGACTTTGGGATTACAATGATAAATATCAATTTTTGTTCTAGAACTCTGTGTTTGGCATAGAAAAGATAAAAAAGAGGAAAAGTGCTGCAAGAAAAATCTGAATTTTGCTTAGAAATGATAAAAAAATGGGGAAAAGGACTGGGGATTCAGATTGTACATGCAATTCATTTAAAGAGTTGCTGAATCCAGACTTGAATTGTTAATTTATTCCATGTTATCTTTTAAAACTCATAAATAGCAAAGGTATTTCTTTCTGGTTTACTACAGAGCAGGTCCTTGAGGTCATGAATCTCCTCTGCTTTAGTTATAAGGTACAGGAATTCTTGATCGTAACCTTCAAATCTGATTTTTTTCACTTTCTCCTTCTGTCTCTCCTTTTTTCCTCCCCAACAGAATTGCTGTTTTCTCAGTATTCTCTCGTCCTCAAATGTCATTGGAAATCAGCCCTCCAGCTGTCTCCATTCCTCTTTCCTCTGGCTCCTTCCACATTGCACTTATTAAATATAACAATAACAATAAATTATCTCCACTCCTCTGTTTAAATCACAAACATTTCTTTTGGTCAGGTTGTGCCAGCAAACCCTGCAGCCTCTTCTGTCCTGCTCTCCAAAATTTCACTGCTGGCTCCCCTCTCCCATCTCCTTTTCCACCATTCCATCCCTGCTCCAGTCTCTCCCTTTTCCTTCTTCACAATATTCACCCCTGAGTATTTCAGTGTGATTTTCTACAGGGAAAAATCCTCTTAAAATCCAGATATCCCAGCTTAAAATTGCTCTGCTCTCGAAAAATCTTCTGGTGACATCAAGGCAAAATATTTGTGCAGGCTGGAATATGGGAAAAGTTTCTCTCTTGTTAGTTGTTGTTGTAAGTTCTGAGTAACTGTGATTAAATTTTAAGAGGGATAAATTGGATCAGCTCAAGGATTTTTTGTTATTTCAACAAAGCCAAAACCCGAAGAAGTGACAGCAACCCAGGCTAACAAATAAAAACAATGGCTTTAATTAGAATAATTCATTAGAAGCAGAAATCCAATGTGCATTTTGTATGAAGACAAGAACAAACTCCAAAGCTTTGCTGTTTGCATTCCGAGATAAATGCAAAAAACCCAAGCAATGTATAAAATTTAAATCACAACATTCTTACAGAACTCCAGAAACACAAGTTCCTGCAGGGCTCTGTGTGTGTTACAAAGGATGCCTCATTACATCTCCCAGTTTGAGGCAGGTATTTGTTAGACTGTTTTTGATGCTGATGTTTGGGCTTTCATTTGAATCCAGGCTGCAGCTCTGGAAGCACCACCCTGAGTCTCCCCATGGCTTCTGCAGAAGGAGCTGTGGCTCCAGCACCAGTGAGAAAAATCTGCATTTTCACTTCTTTCCCCAGGCCTGTTTTTACTTATTTTTGGCTTTTGGGTTGAAAACCATCCACAAACTCTGAGCCCTCCAATTTTTTCCTTGTCTGCCTCTTGTCTTTCACATCTGGGCCCATCCATTCTTTCCAAGCAGCATTTGGGAGGGATAAGAGAGGCAGCCTGAGGTGACAGCCCAAGGCTGTGTCCTGTCCATCCTCATTTCTCATTTCATCAGAAGTTCCCACCACAAAGAGGAGCCCCAAGGATGAATTTGTTCCATCACATCCATGGGAATCTGTCCTGTTTTCATCAGGGCCCAGCTGGTGGTTGGTGTTTCCTTGTCAGGGTTGGGGACATCTGTGGCTTTTCTTCACCTGGTGCTGGGCACTGCCAGGATGAATTTCACCAGTTAATGGCCAAAAGATGGGCACTGGATTTTGGGCTTCCCCATGAGGGGATGGAGCATGTCCAGGGAAGGGAAGGGGTTGGGAAAGGGGCTCGACAATCCTGAGGGAGCTGGGAAGGGGCTCAGCCTGGAGAAAAGGGGGATCAGGGGGGACCTTGTGGCTCTGCACAACTCCTTCCAGGAGGGGACAGCCAGGGGGGATTTGGGATCTTATCCCAGGGAACAGGGACAGGAGGAGAGGGAATGGCCTCAGGCTGAGCCAGGGCAGGCTCAGGGTGGATTTTGGGGAAAATTTCTCCCCTTAAAAAGATGATCAGGCACTGGCACAGCTGCCAGGGCAGTGGTGGAGTTGCCATCCCTGGAAGTGCCCCAAAGGCTGGATGTGTCACCTGGGGCTGTGGTTCTGTGGCAGTGCTGGGGTAATGCTTGGACCTGATGACCTCAGAGATGTTTTCCAACCTTTACAAATCCAGCATGGGGACAGCTGGGCTGGCCATGGACAGCAGCCAGCCTGTGACCTCGAGCCAGTAACCAGGTCTGCACATTCCCTTTATTTTTCCCTATTTCAGTGCAGGGCAGATTCACCCATCACACCTCTAATCACTGCACCCCTGCCTCTGCTTTATTGAGTTGGACCAGGTGATGAACAGGCCAAGGCACTGCTGGGTTATCAGGGAAGATGAACTATGAATTAATGACACTCCATTTTCTTCATGCAGGAAAAAGCCTCTTCTTTATTCACATAACTCATTTTTATACAATTTTACAGACCTCGTGTGTGACTCCAATTAGTCAGGAGCTTTCTTGCCAATCACTTTATTGGTCAGTAAAAGCTATTTTATTTGTCCATCAAATCTCTCTATTCTTAAATTGTTTACATATTTTCTTCGCTGATTGTCATGGGATAAATTTAATGCTGATGTAAGTGCTGGTTGTTTTTTCCCCAGGAATAGATTGTTCTGTTAACAAACTGCTCACACCAGGTTTGCTTTCACATGGGAACTTGCAAAGTGCCAGCTTGACAGGCCAGCCACTGATCTAACAGAGCAGGCCTGATTTTCTGAGGCCTTTCTTTTATAATTTTTTTACCTACTGCAACAGTGAACCACTCCACAAAAACCAGGCATGGAGGATTTCCAGTGTGGTCTTCAAGTTAAAAACTCCCTCAGAAAACCGCGTGCTCTCCTGAGCGATCCCAGCAGTGAATGCAGCCCAGACATGCTATTAGCTATTTACTTAGCATGTTTTACCAGGTTTTAAAGCTAAAAGTAGTGGATTAAAGAAGAAAATGTTCTTTAGAAGTGCTAGGAATTAAGAATTTCTATTGAATTAGTTAAAAGCAAAGGATTTCTTCCCCGGGACTTTGTGTTTTTGTGGCTTTTTAGAGCAACAGCATCTCAAAGCACCGTGTATAAAATGCTTCAGAATGAAGGTACTGATGGTTAATTCCTCCTCGTGGTGATGTGAATTATCCTTCAGAGCTAAAGGTGATGAAGTAGCCACCTGTGAATTAAAAAGAGAGGAGAATGCAAAGCTGTTTTCAGCGTGGGTATTTCTCCAGGCCACATTGCTGTTGTGTCTGACACTCTCCTCAGGTTTTTTCGTGTCTCTCCCACAACACAGATGGGACCTGAGGTACCATGAGGTTAAATGACTTCCCTGATGTGACACGAACAGTCTGGAGCAAAACCAAGAGCTGAACTGAACTAATTTCTCCCTCAGTTTAGTGCCTCAATCCCAAAATCATCCTGTAAAATACGAGCCAGGAAAACTGCAAGAAGTATTAAATGCTTGTTATTGTTGAAATGATTTGATTTAGGGAACTGGAAGGAGAAATTGGCCAGAGCAGTGTGTGAATGTGTTTGCATCCTTCCCAGGGCTCCCTGAGGTCCTGGGTGCATAAAATCCCACGCTCACATGTTCAGTCAGATAATTGAAAGTACAAGCAGGTAATTAAGTTCCAGCTTATCCCATTAGTAAGTGCATATCCAGGATCAGATCTATATTCCTGCCTGCCCAAGGCTCAGAGGTTGCCCTGTAGGAACATCTGACTGCATCACACACTAAATAAAGCTGTTGCCACAGCTTTTGCCAACACTTAACTTCCCTCCCTCTGTTTGAACCACAACTCTATAGGGCAGCAAGAATATTGTACATTAATGCCACGGAAATCCATGCCAAAATATTATCTCTATTATATATGTAAATACATGCTTTTAAATGACCCTTTAGAGCAATAGCACTTAAAAGAAATCATGTTAAAAATGCTCCCAAATGGAGACATTAATATTTCTCTCCTCCTTGTGCTGCTGATTTCCCCTTCAGCGCTGGTACTAATGAAGAATTAACCCATGAAGAGTGAGTAGGATGGAAGCAGAAAACCTCTTTTCACTGCTTGTATTTTTGCTATTTTAAAGTTAAAATTCTGGCTAAAAATAGAAATCCCAGATCTGTCATTTTTTAATGCTGAAGGAAGGAGCTGTAGCCAGAAGTAAAAATGCTTCAAGTTCATAGTTCATTGGAACAGGCTCAATCAATTATGTTATTTTAATGGATGAGCCAACAGGATATTTAAAGTGTCCTAAAGTCATTTTAAGAACTTCTGCTGTATATTTTACAGCAGCTACTTATTTCCAAGCCATTCTTTCCCCTTGCTCCACCTTCCCTTGAACCCAGCCCAGCTGCTGCCCCAGTCAGGCAGCCTTTCCTCCCAGGGCTGATTTCAGATTCCCATTCCCACAGGAGGATTCCTTTCCCATTCTCCCTGGGTGGTGTGTTGGGGTTTTTCACAAACAGAACAGGACTGCTGGGATGTGTTCTTTGAGCTTTTATTGCAGCATCAGGTTCATGACAGGGTTGAGACAATAGAAAGATGGCAAAGCTCATGCTGGCTCAAAGTCATTTTTGAATGTAGTTTTTGTCAGGTCACAGCGTAAAACATGGAGATGGCAATGAGCAATCTTCATTAATAATGCAAATTTGTGTGTGCTTTTCCGAAATGTTATTAATTCCAGGGAGCAGTTTATGCAACTGTGAGCTAACATGCCATGTTTCTTCCTGTGACATTTGGAAAAACCAGGAATTGAATCCCAATAACAGCTGTCTCCTGGAAAACAAACAGCTGCTTGGCATGAACTGAGGCTCCAGACCCATACATTATGGATAATAAATATCTCAATTGTGCACAACTGGCTGGCTCCTGCAATTAGCACTCAGGTGGATAATTGCATTGTCCTCCTTGGGATTGCAACAGGCCTACCAGATGAAAATCCAGCTGCTTCCAGTCGTTTTTAAGGAGAGAAAGACAAACCTTCAGCCTTACTCCCACTTCTGCACTTGTGGCCAGGAGGGGTTTAACATCCAGAGTGGTAAAAACTCTTTATTTACTCATTTAACCCAGGGCACCAAGGGATGCTGAGCAGTTCTGACGCTGAACCCAAATCCACAATTCCTGGAAAATCCTTTAAAGCTTCCCAAGGTGCTGCCTGAGGATTTGGCTTTTCTCACTGAGGAGCTGAACCCAGCTCTAGGTTAAGCCTGAGCACTGAAAAGTTGTGAGAAGTTAATCATTGTTTGTAGATTACATATTAGGGAAAAATTCTTCACTGGAAGGGGTGTAAAACCTTGGAAAGGCTTCCAGGGCAGGGATGGAATCACCATCCCTGGAAGTGTTCAAAAAAAGTGTGGATGTGGGGCCTGGGGACATGGTTTGGTGGTGGATTCAGTGATCTTGGAAGGCTTTCCCACCTTTAATGATTCCATGATTCTGTGGGACAGGGCTGCTTTAGGTGTGGATGCTGATCCTTTCTCCATATTATTCAGGATCTAACAAGAAGCAGAAATCATTTGATCACAATATTGCATCGAGCTCGCAGGAAAAAAGGGAAATATTCTGTATTTCCTTCCATCTGTCCACCCCTTCTTTTTACAGAATATTCCTGAAGTGTTCCCCATGCAAAATCCAGTGTTCAGTTGCACTGTATTTGAAGCTGGAAGGGAATCAGGCAGAGGAAGGTGCCTTGGAACCCCCCTAGGCCAGCCTAGAGGCAAAACAATTTAGGATTTGGGTACCATGGTGTGAAAGAGTCTTCCCTGGGAGCTCCTCATCCTGACCTGGGCACTGGAAGAAAGATCCCAGGTGAGTGGTGAGGTCTGCAGCTGGGAAAGGGCTTTGAACCAGCCTTGTGCAACTGAAAAAAATGTCAGGAGAAGAGAACTCCCAGGGAAGAATTCCTTCCCAATATCCCACCTAACCCTGCCCTCTGGCAATTGGGAACCCATTCTCTGTGTCCTGTCCCTCCATCCCTTTCCCAAAGTCCCTCTCCAGCTCTCCTGGAGCTCCTTTAGGATCCAGAAAGGGCTCTGAGGTCTCCCTGGAGCTTTCTCTTCTTCAGGATGAATAACCTAAATATTCTCAGCCTATTTTCAGCCCCCTGATCATCTTCACAACCTCTTCTGGCCTCGGTCCAGCAGCTCCTTGTCCTTTTGATCTTTGGGGTTCCAGAGCTGAGCACAGGTGGCCTCTCTCCCCTTGGTCAGTGTCCACTGATGGCTGTGTGATGAGCTGAATTAGCAGAATTTAAAACCTTTGCCTAGCCCAGCTAGGGTGGGCTGAAACATCTTGGAGAGCCCTGGAACCAGCAGGAGATGCTGGGCTGTTCAGCTGGGGAGGGAGGTGGTGACAGCAGCCAGCACTGCTGGGCACAGTCTGGAGAAGAAGCACAAAAGGTCAGAGAGATCATTCCTCCTTCCCTTTAAAACACACCCCAGACTGAGTCTAATGTCCAGAGCTTTTCTCTCACAGTTCCTGTGATGTTCAGGCAGGGCTTGGTGTCACTTCACCTGTCCATGAGACCTTCTGTCATTGACTGCTGCTCACAGGGATTAAAAACCCCTTCCAGAGCCACAGCAGGAGTCTGAAAAGACAGAAACACCACATCAAAACTGCTGCTGGAAGGGCGAGATGGAAATCTGAGCAGCAGTCATTTAAATAATGACCAAGGTCATTATGTTTGGAAAAAGTCACAGAGCTAAAGAAAGTGCTCCGGGCAGATTGTACATCCCAAGGGTTTGGCTTTATGGAATCTCTCAGTGCAACAACTGTTTGTGCCCACGGGATCTCTTCTGCTGGCTCATTTTATGGATGGTGGTATAAAATGGGCCCCTGACATTATTTACACAGGCTGGAGCCCCTAGCAAACTACAAATGGGAAAAACACCATGGATGGATTTGCTAATTTTTTGCCAGGAAGAAAACTGGGGATAATTGGAATTTCTATGGAAATGCATGATATTTTGCTAGAGGAGCTATGATGTAAAATAGATCTTGAAGGGGTTTGGGGGAATATTAAACTTTTGGTTGCTCCAAGCCCTGTCCAAGCTGGCCTTGGACACTTTCCAGGGATGGGGCAGCTTCTCTGGGCATTCTTCTCATCCTCACAGGGAACAATTCCTTCCCAATATCCCAACTAAACCTAATTTCTGTCACTGTGGGACCATTCCCCCTTTATCCTGGAACTGTGCTCCCTCGGTGAAGATCCCTCTCCAGCTCTCTGGAGAAAAAGGGGACAATAGAAAAGGTGTCCCTAACCTTGGCTCCTGATGGATTTAAAATGAAACATTGTCAGGAGAAAAGGCTGGCAAAGAGCAGGATGGGCTGGGGGAGGAAGGACAAATGGAAGAGGCTGGTCCAGAGCCTGGAGGGCTTGAGTGAGGGATGGGAGTCCTTGATGAGCTCCTTGAGGGCCATTCCCTCCTCAGGTGCTCCAGGATGGAGCTGTGGAGTGCTGTTCCTGAGAGACAGGAGCATCTGTGCTGTTCCTGAAGGACACAATGCACATTCCAAGGGCAGCCATGGTGGGAGCTGTGCCCAGGATTCCAGGTAGGCTGAGCTTGGAGCACAGGTGAGGGTCAGCCCCCTCCTGCTTTGGAGTTCCTGGGGAATCTGATGGTGTTCAGTGCTGAAGTCAACAGGATTAGATAAATGATAAATAAATCATATAATAAATTAGATAAAGGATAAGCAAAATGATAAATAAATGCTGAAGGTGGGAGAAGTGGAAGCACTGGTGAGGATCAGTCCCCTCCTGTTTTGAGGTTGCTGAGGAATCTGATGCTGAACTCAACAGGATTAGAACAACAAAATGATAAATAAATGCTGAAGGTGGGAGAAGTGGGAGCACCGGTGAGGGTCAGCTGAAGAATCTGATGGTGTTAAGCTCAGGATTAGTACAAGAACATGATAAATGCTGAGGGTGAGAGCAGTGGGAGCACTGGAGAGAGTCAGTCCCCTCCTGTTTTGGAGTTGCCAAGGGATCTGATGGTGTTCAGCGCTGAACTCAACAGGATTAAAACAACAGAATGTTAAATAAATACTGAAGGTGGGAGAAGTGCCACCACCCATGAGGGTCAGTCCCCTCCTGTTTTGGGGTTTGCTGAGGAATCTCATGGTGTTAAGCTCAGGATTAGTGCAAGAACATGATAAATGCTGAAGGTGGGAGCAGCGCCATCGCCACGTTCCCATTGCGGCCCCTGCTGCTCCAGGGGTCTCGCCTGCAGAGCGACGAATTAAAAAAACAACATTTGTTCATGTGAGAAGGACAAACGAGGGGAAAGGTCTCTGAGGAGGCCTGAGTAGGAAGATGTTCGAGGCATTCTCTGGCTTTCTAGGCTCCCTCCCACACGTGTGTTGGGCAAGGGGCACACAAAAAGCCACCAAAACCCCTCAAACAGGAGGGACTGGCACTGCACGCTGGTCCCAGTCAGGGAACTTAACACTGAGCCACTTTTAGAAACCCCGAAGCACGGAATAAATCAGTGCAGTATGAAAATGAGCCCGGGATCATTATTCACAGGGATTGTTCCTGAAGGATATGCTGATCTCAATGAGCTGCTTGCTAAACGAGCTGGGAAGAACAAGCTCGCGTTAATATCGAGCTGCCCAAGAGAGGTGATCAGCGGGAGGATAAAGTTATCATTAGTGTTCTACTTAATAATTTAAACTACATCATGCACGAGGGTGTGAAGAGGTACATGCTGGACTTGGGCTGAGGTTTCTCCTTTCCCTAGAAACTCACGAAAATTTGATATTTTACCTTTTTTTCCTGATGTTTGGTTGTTTATTAATGTATGTGGTTGGGTTTGTGGAGGTTTGTTTGGGCATTTTTTTGCGTTTGCATGAAAATAATGCCTGGAAGGCGGGTTGGGAAAGTGAATCCCTCAGGAAAAAGCCTGGATTTCCTTGGATTTCCTGAGTTCTTGGAGAAACCTAAATCTGCAGTGTGACATGGTGCTGTGTCCATGCAGTGAGGTGGCAGATGTAGCTGCAGAGGACAGTTTTTACTTTTGTGTTTTGTTCGCATCTCCTCCCTCTCAACTTCTGTGGGTTTTCTGTCGCTTTACCAAAGGGGTTGAAATTCTGGAATATCTCAACTTGGAATGGACCTTTCAGAATTTCTGCTGTCCTTTGAAAGATGCTTTGAACTCCTCTTTTCTCTCTTACTTGACTCTTTTAAAAAGCACCTTTTCTGACCTTTTGGGCGTCGCCCCCCCCAGACTGTTTGACGCTCAGAAAATGCCCTGCTTAGACTTTATTTTTCAGCAATTCCCTGGGGATTTTCAGCTTTTCAGAGGTGTTGGGATCTCTGCCGTTGAGAGCGGTTTAAGCCGCGCTTTACCAGCTCACTGAGTGGGACTCAGGTGCTAAATGCGCCTGACCCGTCACCCCGGCTTTTGCACAGAAAAGCAGCAAAGAAATCCCCTGCACTTGGAGCGGGTTTAGCAGCCTAAGGCGGATGTGCAGAGTATTTCTGATGTCCCCCAAATCCTCTTAACTTCTGCAGAGATGTCCTTTGCAATGCTGATTTGAACAACAGCAAAGCAAGGGAAATAGGATGAAAGCGCACCTTAGAATAAAAGTGTGTATTTGTATTTTAGAGGCTGGGAGGGTCTGGAGGTTGCCTTTAATCTCAACCACCGCTGTTAAAACGTTGTCACAGTGGCTGGATTTTGCTGGTTCTTTATTTTTTTCTTTATTTCTCCTGTGTGGAGGCAGACTAATGAATAAGATGACGACTTCTCCACTGACAACTGGCTGCTGGCTCCATAAATCTGCTGGGCTCCTACAGCTCCTTTCCTGGGCTTAGGATTTTTTTTCCTATTCTCCTGCAAGGGAAAACCTCTGAATTTGAGTACAGTGTTGGAAGAGAAGCTCAAGGCAATCTCACTGATTTATGGCTATCTGAGCATATGCAAGTGTTGGTGTTTCTCTCCTGAGCTGTGGAGATTTGTCCTTTCTGCTGCTTGAGCCACAAGTCTCCATTTATTCATGAAACCTTTGCGAGCAGCTCCTTAGATCTGCATGACAAAGCGGCCAGGTGGGTTTTAGAGGAGGGGTTTTTAGAGGTTTTTAGGGTCCCTGCGTGCTGAAGTCGTTTGGAGTGTTGAACTGAGGGGGTTTCAGGAAGGTTGTGGCTGGGAGGTGGTGATAAAGCTCATCGTGTTCCCATCTGCTGACAGGTGGAATTATTTATTCCATTTTAACAATGGTAATTGTGGGGTGATTATAAGTCATAGGTGATTTAGGATTCTGAGATTTTCCTTCTTGCAGTTCTGTGCTTCTTTCCTGAGTGCTTCTACAAGTGAAGAGGGAGTTACAAAGGTTCCTGAGAAACTCAATGAATGCTTTACAGTGAAACAGTTGAAATATTCACTGGCCAACAGTTGAAATAATAGGAATATTTTTATTTTGAACGGAAGAGTTGTTTGGCCTTTCCATATGTCAGCTGTGGAACTTGCTTCCTACTGAGAAACATAATTATGGGATGCTTTGAGCTCCTGTTGTCTCAAGGTTACATTTAGGACATATTGACCAGACATCAGTGTCTCATAACGAGTCACCCAATGTACAAACTGCATCAGTGGTGTTCACACATTTGGCAGTGTGTTCCTGCTGTCCCTACCAGCCCTGTGACCCTTGCTCAGGCCAACATCCCTCTGCTCAAACAGCATCCCACTGATTCTCAGCATTGCAGTACCCAGAAACCTCTCCCCTGCTGTCACAAGCTGTGCCAGCAGCAATAAAAAGCTTGTGATCCAGAGTTAGGAAGGAATATTTCAGCTTGTGAGCGGCCATGGAGTGTCTAAGTAGCATTTGGCATATTTACACCAACAGGCAATTTCCTTCATGGCTCAGGCGGGAGTGTCTTTGTCCAAGAGCTGCAGCCTTTGGGGAAAACACTTTTTTCAGCCAGTCCATTATCCCATTGCTGCCTTTGGAGAGGAGGAAAATGTGGTTTGTGTTTTCCCCCTGCTATTCAGAGCCCATTATGAAAAATGGTTTTAAATCAATATCGAGGAGAAAGAAATGCACTTTGTGCAAAGGCTCAATTTCTGGATCATGAGGAGAGAGTTTGAAAACAGGGAAAGAGCAAAAAGATGGGAGGGCTGGAGTTCCTCCTCCAGACTTCTGTGCTGCCTGTCATATCACCCCCAAAATGCTTCTGAAAATTGGATTGCAGGCTTTTTTCTGTTTATCCACAGCTCCACAAAGTGGAACAGAGGCATGGGAAAGGCTTGAGCACCTGCAGTGGGCTCAGCAGTGAGTGCTGACAGCAGAGTGTTCCTGATGCCTGGAAAGCTCTCCCAAGTTCAGCTGAGCTCCATCCTGGAGCACTGACTTGAAGTAGAGTCAAGTTTGGGAAATAGGATGAAAGAGCACTTGAACATTAAGGAGTATCTGTCTCAGCACAATTTTTTTCACTCCTTCAGAAATCACTTTAAGTGCAGTTTGCTTTTTTTCCCCCTCTTTGTTGCTCCAGTGATGAAGTTTTGAGTGGTTTTACTCCTTAAAATGAAACCAATGAGTGGTTGGGGGGCACCTGTGGTTCAGAGATGTTACAGATGAATTTTATGTAGGTCCTGGTGCTGCTGTGGCAACAGAAAACCCTGCAGAAGTGAGAGATAAAGGATGAGGAGTAGACAGCTGTCTTAAGTGTTCTTTCTTCCTTGGTAACAAAGGATAACTCCTAAACTTCATATATTGAATTCTTGAGAGTTTTCTTGCACATAATTTGAGTTTATGTCCATGCACCAAAACCAACTGAAAATTCACATTTCCTCTCCATCACAATCAAGAAAGGAAGCAGAGATCTGTGTCCCAGCAGGGTTTTTGTGCCAGGCAGCTCCCACTCTGCCCAGGGACAGAGGGCAGGGGAAGGAGCAGATATCCAGGAGAAAATTCACTTTTTTCTGTTATTTACTTCTTGTGTTCTGAACGAGCGATAAAAATTCTGTAAGGGGGAATATATGGCAAAGTTAGAACTCCCTCTAGAGTCTGCACTTGTTTCATCCAGCTCTGCAGAGGAGTTTCCCCTCAGTGCAGCCGCATTTCTGGACTTGTGCAGCACTGCAGGAAGTTCTCCCCAGCAGCTCTGAGGCGTGAGAAGCCACAAATCCTGCAATGAGGAAAACCATTTTTATATTTTTATATTTAAAATTCCTTTCTGTTTTCCCTGAAAATAGTTAAATATAGAAGATTAAATTGTTGGAAGCATAATTCATCTCCTTGAAATATTTGAACTTATTTTTCCCATATCAGTTTTAACTTTGGTTAAAACTGTGTTTTAGCCAAAAACAATTTTAACAAAATTATGTTTTTCCCATATAAATTTTAACTTTTTTTTGACTTTACAGATGAAAATGTGTGATTTTTGAGTGGTCTGACTGAAAGCAGCAGGGACACTTTTCCAAGTGGTGATGTGGTACCATGACTATTATTTAAAAACTTTTGAATTAGCTTAAATCATTAAGAAATAGTTATGTGAACCTCTAAATATTCAGTACTAATGATTTTTTAAAATCTTTTTGCTTTTAGTATCTCCTTTCACTCCTTTCTAACACCTTCATTATAAGGCCAAGTTGCTTTCTGGCAGCCTCTGCTGACTTGGGAGGAAAAGGTCATGAAGTTAAACCAGAAAAATGGTGGATTATTGGTGCAAAGCCAGGAATAGATTTTTCCAAGCCTGGCCTTGCCCTTGTGAACTTGGTTTACACAAGAAAAGTTCATTGCTTGCTGGAAAAGTACCAGGTAGACAAAAGCAAATCCTGATGCCTAAAATTTTCCAGCTTAGTGAAGTGCAGCTTAGTCCTGAATCCAGCAGAAATTCAAACTCTGGAAAGAATTTGTGACTTAAACTTCACAGCTCACTTTGCTCCATCGAACTTGGCTTTATTCACAGAAGAACTGCAACTTTTTATGTTTGTGTGACTTTGGGAGAAGTTCCTTTGCTCTGATTTTTTTTTTTATAAAATAGGACTGGGCAGGTGCAGATAATTTTTCTTGCTGTCTTTGACACCTTTATGACCAAACAGTTAAAGCAGAGAAACGCAAAAATGTCAAGTTCCATATATCAGGGTGCAGAATCCAAACCTCTGATGGCCAAAAATTTGGTTGGAAGTGAATTCTAAAAGGTCTGGAATGACAGAATCCCAGAGTGGGTCAGGGTGGAAGGGACCCCAGTGGCTCCAGCAGGACCAGCCCAGAGCATCACAATAAAAGAGGGTGTAGTGTGTGAAATTCTTGAATATTTTTGAAAAAGAAACTTGGAATAAACATTAAGTCTCTGAATTTCTGATCAGGTGTTGCCCTGAGGCAGCCACTGAAGCTGTGTGGGGTGGCAGGAGGGACCAGGTACCTGGGGATGTTCCCATTCTGCATCTCTTGTGCTCTCTTCCCTTTTTTCCTGCTGCTGCTTTGAGAGTTTTTCACCTGTTTAGGTGAAGTGCCAGAAGGGCTCGTGGCTGTGCAATTGCTTCTGTCCCCTCAATAACTCAGCTTTGTTTCCCAGCTCAGAATTCCAGTCCAGTGGCCTGAAGGAATGGAGCACAGGTGGCCTTGGCAATGGGGTGGTTTTGGGGTGCTGTGGGGTTTTTCATCCCCTAATAATCTCTGGGTTGTGTGTTATGTACAAAAAATGGACTTGAAACAAAGCAAGGCAGTGAAATCTGTAACTTCTTCAGGCACAACTTCTTCCATCTAATCAAACCTGAACTGTCAGAAGTGTTATTTGTATTTTAATTTCTGTATTTCTTTATCAGAGAGCAGGTCCTCTCAGCCCAGGCTGGGGAATCCAGCCATTATTTCCTTTTGTTAATTCCTAATACTCCTAGATAAAATTATTCCTTTAATTGGCTTCATCTCAGGGGCTCACAAAGCTCTTTTCCTCTCAGTGTGGCACAGTTTGGGTAGCATTTACTACACTGAATACCCCAAACGTGCTGCACATAGAATTAAATAACCAGTGGAAGTGGAAAGGAAGGTTTGGGGTTGTTAAAAGCAAGAAAAGATTCCCGGAGAGGTGGAGGGAGAGAGGCTGCAGCTGTATTAAATCAGCATGAGCTGAGGAGAGAAGGCTGTCAACAGAGATTTGCAGTAGGCAAACAGAGAGAGTCAAGAGAAAACTGAATTATGGGCTTTTATCTTGGTGTTTTGCTACCAAAATTCATGCAAGCCCATAAAACACAACCTGAGGAAGGGAGTGGATGCTCAGTGTTTTAAATAAACCCTCTCTGCCCTCATTTTATGCGTGTGCAACTTTGCTGGAATGGACTGATGGGTGAGAGAGGAGAAGAAAACCTGAATTATCTTCTGAATTAGGAGAGCTGGTGTGTGAGCCATTTTTGGTTTTATATTTGTGTTTCCTGCCTGACATGTTTGTGTGGAACAAATTTCTGGCCTTGTCTTGGCCCTTGAGGAGATGAAGTGGAGGATGTTGGTGACAGGAATGGTTCAGGAATGTCAGGAAAGGATCACCCTCAGCTCAATCCCTGTGTAAAGATTTGGACATCTTGGATTGCTCCTTGCTGGTGCCTCCTTGGGAGAACAGGAAGAGCTTTTTGGGATCAAATGTCTCCTTCTGACTCACTGTTTGTGCTCCTGGTGGTTTCCTCCCAGCCTCTTGATGTGCGTATTTTTGTGTCTCCCAGCTGAATCTTGGTTAAATTAAGCTGGCTGGGGCTTTTGGGGAAGCTGCTGGTTTTGGTTGGTTGGTTAATTTGGGTTGTTTTTGGCTTGGAATTCTTCTGCACTCTTTGGAATCAGAGCTGGGCAGAGTTAGGAGCATAAATCTGATCAATGTTTTGGCCTCATGTCACACCAGGGGGGTTCAGGTTGGATACTAGGAAGAAATTCTTCACTGAAGGAGTGGTTAAACACTGGAATGGGCTGGTGGAAGTGAAAATGTTCAAACCATTCCTGGAAGAGTTGAAGCAATGTCCAAATTTGGCTTTTTGGGATATGATTTAGGGGGTTTGGAGGTATTCATTTCAATGTTGAACTTGGTGATCTTGAAAATCCCTGGAGAACCCCGGGGGATTCCACGACTCCTGGTCCTCAAGAACCCTGGAGGATTCCATGGTTTGCTGCCACAATCAGCTGAAGTTATATTAAATTGTGTTCTGTGTGCTCTTAGGATTGAGTATCACTCTTTTTCTTGTGTTTTTGCACTAAGAGTAGAGTTGCACTTCCTTTCCCACCAATCTTTTTTCTGGCTCTATTTATAATTCCAGGCTTTCCTCGGGAATCACTTCAGAAGCCCCATTGTTGTCTTTTGTCTTCTGAGCTTAATGAAAACTTCCTTTTCTGAGGGCAAGAAAAGAGGCTCAGCTCCTGAATTTGTGGGTGAGAAGTGCAGCTCCAGAGGTGCCTCCCCCACTGCTGCTGTGTTGGTAAATAACCCTAATCAAGATTGATGCTCAGGAACCTCTTGTAAAGCTGCTGCTTTGTAAACATTTTGATCAAAGCACGCTCTGAAGAGAGCTTTGAAAGTTGTTTTTTGAAGCCCTGTGTGATCATGGTGTTTTATCACCGTGCTTTACAGATGACAAATCACCTCAGCTGCTCACAACTGACAGAAATCTGATGCCCTTTTTATTATTTTTTTTTTTACAGAAAAGTTGTTGGAGTGTCGTGGTAAGATTTCTGTGTTTTATTTTAATCACTCATCTGGGAAGGTGCTGTAAAAAAGCCCTATTTGAAGGGAAGCATGAATATTTTTCTGCTGATAGAACAAATGTGCATTGATAAAAATCTTTATAGACTGGGGATATTCCCAGGGGGATCCAAATCCTTCTGGTCACAATTGACCTGAGCTGTTTGATGAAGAAACTCAGCCAAAGTTGTCTCAAACTTGTTGTTTCTCACCTGGACATGGCAGGAATGATGCAACTGATGATTTTTTTTTTGTTGTCTTCTCCATCTGTTTCCAGATAATATCCAGATAGGAGGAGGAGGGATTTAGAATAAATTATTTGCTCAGCTGCAGTGCTTTTAGGGTTGCCTATTTGCAGGTGCTGAATGGATTTTGAGTGGATTTCACAGAATCACAGCATCTCTGAGGTTGGAAAAGACCTCCAAGATCATCAAGTCCAACATTTGGTCAACACCAGTTCCACCAGACTAGAGTCCAGTCATTCCTTGGGCAGCTCCAGGGATTCCAAAACTCCTTTCCAGTGCCTGACCACCCTTTCTGGGAAGAAATCAATCCAGGTTTTATTCACGGAAAAGTTGTTTGTTGTAGTGAGATTTCTAAACACCAGAGTTTTACTTTATGAGATCCTTAAAATGCTGAAAATCTTGAAGGAAGTGAATTGCTATTGATGATTTCGGACAAGAATTGAAGTAAAATTGGTACTAAAGATATTTTTTTTCTAATGATAGAATGAGAAGATCCATGTTCCTTACAGGACTCAGGAATCTCTGCCAAGGGAGAAAGTAGCATTAAGGAAAACTAAAAAAAAGCATGACTTGCCCCATTTTTTAATGAATAATGAAGTCTAAAACAATTATTTTTCTCATTACACATGTGATTATTAATCTTAATTTCAGGAGGTTGATCTGTCTGAAGGAAAACAGAGGTGCCTGCATCTCCTTTGGAAATACCCAGCAACATTCCCCTCATTCCTCTGCATTTCCCAAGTTACAAAATGGAACAAGGAAACTCTTTTAAACGTGAATAAATAATCAGGGAAAGATTAATGCACTAATTGGAATATGAAATGCAGACGATGTTTCCTTGCAAAGGTGGCTCAGTGGGGGATACAGCTGTAAAAAATCAAAAGCAGGGCATTTCATGTCTTGCTTGTTTTGATCTAATTTTGAAGAGCTCAATGAGTTGGGATTTTTGGAATATTTTCTTTCTATTGAGACTCAGCCTAATTATTTTTTTTTCCTTTTTCAAACCCTCCAATGGGGTATTACTTTGGTGTTGTGGTTCCTGTATCTATGAATTAACAGGAAGGTGAATATACAGATTTTTATTAAAATTCTTTGCTTCATAGACCACAAATCAACTTTCTGGTTTATGTTAACCAGGCACTTGTATTTTATTCTAATATGCAAAAATCCATCAACTCCTTTCTTCTCACCACCCCAGTCCTCAAACCCTTCTAGAAGTTGGGGGAATTTTTCTCTGCAACTTTTTAAAAATTTGTGGCATCTGAAGAGACATCCCCAAATGTTTTGCAGAGAACAACTGGGTGTTTATAGAAATTTATCCCCACTCTGCTCCCCTTCTCACCAAAAGCATTTCAGTGAATTTAGAGGACTTTGTAATTAACTGAAAATGAGCTAAAAACTAAGTCCCCTCTCTTATTTTCCTTGTTCTGATTAAGCTGGGCTAAGGTTGCTTTATCTTTCAAAATTAAATTATTTTTAATGTACTTTTATGTAAATTTTGGGGGCGTTTTGGCCATATTTTAGTTTCTCCTTAGCTTCTGTGATTGAGAGCTGGAGGAAGAGGAAAAACTTCCTAGAATTCCAGTTCTAGGAATGATGGAAATCCAAGTTCTGCTGCAGGATTGATGATATTAAAGGAGCTTCATTAACATGGTCACTAATTAAAGCCTGTAAATCTTTATTTGCTCTTGGGCAGGAGGGGTGTGAAAGATGCAACACAACTTTATTAACCCAGAAATTCCTAAAGCTCAGCCAAAAAAGTCACTTCATTTTGGGGTGAGTTTGTCAGGAGAGGTAACATTTGTGCTCACACTTGTTAGGCTGAGTCACTTTGTAATTCAGTTTTTTTATTGGTACCCAAGCAGGAATTAAATGCTGATTTTCCAATCATTTGAAGAGAAATGAACACAATATTAATTTTTGTGTTATGTCTCTTCTATGAATATTGAATGTGAAAACCTGAGTTTATTGGCTGTATTGAGACCAAAGGCTTTGGAGTGAATTAAAGCAGAAAGGAGAGTTACTTCCTAGAAAATGAGAGCATCATAAATCCAGTTTTCCTTTTATTTTATGTGCTTAAATCAGGTCAGGTTCACCTAGATTGGTTCAGGCAAACGTAATTGTTCTTTCTGTGCTTGTCTAATTATAGAAAAAGGAGCTCCTGCTACAGGCTAGCTCTGAACTCCTCAGCTCTTGTGTTGTTTCACATTTAATTCTCTTTTCTTTGCTTAAAACACTCTTCTGTTGTGCTGTCACCACAGCTATTGAGAGCACTGTCAAATAATGAGACTTTGGGATTGCTGCTTTCCATGTTCTCTTCTAGGATCCAATAAAATCCTGAGGAATTTAGAAATATTTTTTTCTGGGTGCTGTGTGTTTGGGAGTGCTGTGATCTCAGGTTGGTTTTTCAAGGTTGATGATGCTGCAACTCCTTGGGGGAGAGCAAAACTGGTGAATAATTGCTCCTCCAGTGGCTGTCACAGAAATATCTTGGTACCTACCAGTAAAAATGATGTGACTTTTGCTAGAAGAATAGAATCATTGAGGTACACGTCAATAAATTGGATTTTTCCTCAGCAATGCCTCATAAATGACTATTTTTGATGTGTGGGGCTGGAGGGGCTCTGTTTCAGAGGCTCTACAAGTAAAATATCTTAGTAATACCAGTATCTCCCAGTAAAAATATCTTGATTTATGACAGAACCATAGAATCATTGAGGCAGTTCATTAAATTTAATTTTTCCACAGTGGTGCCTCATAAATGACCGTTGATATGTGGGGCCTGAAGGGCTCTGTTTAAGGAGATCACTCCCAAACTTCTGAAGTTTTAAATATCTTTAGGCCTTTTTTGCTACCCCAGGAGTTAGGAAATTATCTTGAAGGTTGCTAAACTATTGAGGCTGCTGAACTATCAAGCTTCACTTTTCCAAGAGGAAAAATAATTTAAAATAAATAAATAAATGAAAAGTAACAAGCAGTGGCAGTACTGCAGCCTGTGAGGTGCAGTTACTGTCAGTTCAATAAATAATAAGCAAAACATAAGAATGGTAAGTAAAATCGATTCCAAAATAATCTTTAAATGACTTTTTAGAGCAGTGTGAGGCTTAAAGGGTGTGTTGAATGCATGGCAGACAAGCATTACTTTTGCAAATTCATTCTTCTTTGTTAAGATAACAATTAACATGTCTGTAATGGGCCTGGAACAAGTTCACCACTCAGAAGAACAAAGCCAATTAGGAAAGTGTGTGAGCTTGTTTGATGCTGCCTCAAGCAGCAGGGAGTGATACACAATTCCTAGTGAACTGATATTAAATTAAAGGAAAAAAAAAAAAGCAATCTGTGTGGAGCAGCCAAGGCTGACTCCTGTTTCCAAGGAAAAGGCGGGAAAATAATGGAAAGGATCAAATTTGGTTTTAAAATATTTGGGTTTTTTTGTTCGGTGTTCAAATGGGCTGTTTAAATCTATAGTCAAGATTTAAATGTCTTAAAAAATCTCCAGTATCACTGGGAAGGTGGAATTTAGTAATAATAATAATAATAATAATAATAATAATAATGTGGAATTTATTCCAGAAGCAGGAATGGATAGATCTGCACTGGGAGGCCGAGCTGTTCCTTTCCCATCCCTGTGTAAATGGAATTAGGCCTAAAGAAACAAGGGAATCAAAATCAATGTTTGCTATTTTTGGTGTCACACCCTGCAAGTACAGCAATGCTGCTGGAATAATTCTGTAAAAACCACTATTAAATGTCTTTAAGAGAAGCAGAGTGGGCTTGGTAAAATGAACTGGGAATGAACTGTGCATAAATTCAGTGAAATAATAAAAATTTCAGGTCGTTTAACTGAAACATCAATATTTACTGGGAAGCAGCAGGGTGGTGCCATGACAAATTGGGACTAAGGGGTGCTCATTCGGGAGTTTTCTGATTAATTCTCTTAATATGATAAAGGATTGGTCACTTGGCTTTTCATGTCTTTGAAAATTCCAGGAATTCAGACATTAGTATAAACAACAAAAAGAGGATAGTGTAAAAAATAAGATTTTAAAAAACCCTATGATCTGGGGAGGGAAATATTCCAAGCAGGGTTTGGTTTTCTGTATTTGCTTTCTGGTTGCTGTTAACTTAAAGTTTTAACTTAGAACTTGAGGTGGGAACAAGCTGGGATGGGGCGGGGGGTTAATGCAAACTCTAGAAAGGCACTACTGATTCAAACTTGGAATAAATGTGACTTCTCAGATTAGCCACTTTAGGAAACTGAAAGGTAAAATTCTGGAAATTGTAAGGCTTTCTGGGTTGAAAAATGTTTGGATTCCCATTTTTGGGCAGAACTACAAGGAGCTATTTTTGTGTAAATTTCAGTAAATTCCATGAGAGGTTGTCTTGGTTTGAAAAGCCAGGTGTCTGCTAAGGAAGACAGGAGCCTCTCTTGAAATGGAAAATG
>WBNO01021559.1:0-52209 GCA_013400575.1 Peucedramus taeniatus | reverse complement strand
CCCCTGGGCGGAGCCTCTCCCAATGGGATGATGGAATTTTATCAGCCCTGCAGGGACACTCAGTGGCCATGGACAGAAGAGATCTCCTGGAGGGAGGATTGGCTGTGGGAGAGATAAAGAAAAAACTGCCCAAAGAACAGCAGAGAACTGCCCCAGCTCTGACAGATGGGGATGGAACACACACACATCTTACAACCCAGGACAAAGGGGCTCTGCAGGGACTGGTCCCAGTGCTCTTACTGGGGAGCCTTGGTCCAGCAGCTCCAAAACTGGAAGTTTCTGGTGGGAGATTCATGGTTCAAATTTAATAAATGTTTTCTCTTTGAGCATTCAGGGTGAACACTTTGGCTGGAGCAAAGCAGACGAATCCTAATGTGCTCCTAATCTATTTAAACTGGTAGACCACGTATGGCCTCCACAGAATTCCTTTTTGTAAATACATTTGTGCTCCAGTCGAGCATTGCAATTTGCTGACAGCTTTGCTTTCTGCATATTGACTTCAATTATTTTTGTGCCAAATCGCGCTGAAACTCCTCAATAGACACATTTCTTCATCTCACCCTACATCTGTTTCTTATCTTTTATGTCAGGCTCCCAGACTGCAGATATTGAACTATAGATTGGGTTCTGTGTTACAGCACTGAACCTCCTTTTAAAATATCATCTCTTCAGAATGGAGGATGCTGTAAATGAACCGAGGAATGTTTGAAATAAAAACAAACAGACAGACAAAACCCACCCACACTTGATGTATAAACTCAGTTTTCTTGTCTGTGCTTTTTGTACATCCAACACAATATTTAATGGTAATCCCATACCCCCAGCCTCCTAAGCACCATATGGGAAATCAAATTAAATACTCATTTTTAAGAATGCTTCTGAGTCAAGTGCTCTTCTAAAGAAAGTTTATTGCAGTCAAACAAGCAAATCCTGATTTGTGCAGTTTGCCACAGTTTTGCCTACATTCCCAGCTCTTTGGTATTGAAGTATTAATGCTAAATCCCCTTGATGTAATATAATATAGAATCCATCTTCGGAGCATATTGGAGCTGAACAAAGAAATTATTTGCTCTAATTCACTTTATGGAGCTGTCTTAGAAGCGTCTTGTGTTACAAAAATTGCAGGAGCTGAGGAGTCTGAGCTCGGAGTTAAAATGCCCAAATTGATTTTTCAAGTCTTTAATAATTTCTCACTGTTCTACATCTCAGTAATGAATGGAAGTGACATGAAGAGATCTGGTTTTGTGCTGGGAGTGGGAGCAGGGATGTGCACACAGAGCAGGATGGTGGCAGACGAGCACTAGCTGGTTTTATATGGCACAGTGAGGTTAAAATGTCATTTTAAAGTTGTTCTTCTAATGCAGACCAGCTGGGGATATGCTTCCTGGATCTCCTGGAGCCCTTGGAGAGTTTTAGCAGTGAAATAGAGGTGAGATTTAATAGACATTTATTAGGAATTTTGAAATTTTTTTTGCCTAATAATCCCTACTTGATTCTCCATGGCTGCCATGTCATCACCCTTATTTCCTGGGTTTCAGTTCTAAATATACCTTCAGTAAAGCATTAAATCCTGCAGGGAATGTGAGAGGAAGAGATCCTTCAACAGGTTTGGCCTTCTCCAAGTTCCTCTGCTCTGCCAGATCTCAGTGCTTGGAGCCATTACCTGAGTGTGGTTCTGTGTCCCCAGAAAACAACCTTGAGCTCCCTTCTGGAATTGTGCATCCAGAACAGGCTTTTCTCCTCTTGGATGGAGGCCTGGGAAGAGGGAGCACTTCTGAGAAGCTTCAGTTAAGAGAGTACTAAAATAATGGTGTTCAATGTACATATTTCAGTACAGCTGGCTAATTGCACACAGAGCAGCCTGGAGCTGTTATTGGTCAGTGCCTTGATTAATCCAGCATTTCATTCCCTAAACTCATTGATGTTTTGTGTCCACAGTATGATTTGAAGAATCCAGGTCTCATTTTCCACAGGAGCTAATGAAAACTCCATGGAACAGGAAAGACAATTGTAAAAGGAAGAAAAAAATTGCTGTGAAAAATTTGTCTAAATTAAGGCTGTAATTGATCTCTTCAGATGTCGTGTCTTGAGGAGCTGGCCAAATTTTCTTGTGCCTTTATTGCTAAATGAATGATTACCAGATAGATGGAACCTAGCAAGCACCATATGTTTGGTTTACCTAAAAGCTCATCAATTCCCTGTCTGCTGGGTCTCTCAAACATGATCTGTGAGCAGATTCCTTCCAGGAAAACAAAGCCTGACCACAAAGTCATCAGGTTTGAAGTATTATCCTTTCAGATGCTTTTTCAACCCAATTCGTTCCTTGGCTGTAAACATGAGGCAGATGCAGTCCTGAGTCCTGATTAATTGTTTGTCAGAATCCCTCTAGCTGAGCATGGAGGAATCATGGGCATCTTGTGATGAGAGTGAACTGCTCCCAACAGTCCAGACAAAGCCTGAGAGTGTAAAAACACTCAGGGGAGAGCACAACTTGATCAGCTGCTCTCTAATGGTCAGCAGTGAGCATCTCAGGGGGTCAGGCCAAGCATTTTGTAGAATAATGTCCATATATGAAATTGAGTGTTTATTTTAAGCTGGCTCTCCAAGGGCTAGGAGAGGAGAGCGTAGTTATTGTGCTGCTCGTGCTGGAGCATGGGAAGGACTGAATTCCCATTCCAAGGATGTTCCTGCAGCCTTCTGAGGCAAATAACTCCAGAGAAAGATAATTTGGAGCATACACAATGGCTCAAGGCTGTGTGTCAGGTCACTGATAGAGGGCCATGAATCACTCTCTGAGGTAGTGATTCTGTGTTTGGACCAGCAATCCCCCCTGTTCACATCCTTATTCCTGAGGGAATGGCTGTAATCCTTGCCTGGAGCAGTTACCTCTCCCTCCTCATGGTGTTTGATGAGTTCTGCTGCAGATAAAATGGGATATTAGATCTTAACCCCCTATTTGGGGACCTAGGGTGTTACAGGCTGCCCACCATGCCCTGCTCATTCCAGCGGCTCTGGGAGAGATTTGTATCCCAGAGAAACAGGGAATGAGCCAAAGGAGCAAATGATGTCTCCTCTGATTTATAACCCTCCAAGTGCAAAGTGTTAACACCTCTCAGAGGAGACAGTGTGGGGAATTTTCTGTGTGCCAGGGGGAAATCAGATGAAATCTGAGTTTCTGGAGTTTGCAGGATGTGATGCTACAACAGAAATAAATGTAAAGAGAAGTTTCTACCTCTAGCCTTACTTTCACAGTCCTGTTTTATTTTCATTAAATTCAAGAGGGAAAAGAATGTTGCTGCTTTTTTCCTCATTTCTGTCAAAAACTTGGGCAAAGTATCCCCCTAGCTCCTTTCTCAGTCTCTCTCTGAGATAAGGATTAGGACACTGTCCCAAACTTTATTAAGAATCCAGTCTGCTCTTAAAAACTCCAGCAAGGATTTCCATGCACAGTGCAGGTGCCACGGTTGTACAGATCTGATGAAATTTGCAGACTTCATCCTCTCACAGATTTCTGTAGTCATTCTTCTGACCAGAGGATATGGAAGAGGAAGAAAATCCCCAATATTCCACTTGCTGCCCTGTTTGTTTAACAAGTGGCCCTCACTTGTGGCAAAGTGAGATTTCTGAAAGGTTTTGAATGTCCTGCAGGGAAGGCTGGCTCTGTCTGTGGTTCACTGAAACTTTTGCAGCTCTCACTCCCAGCTACTCTTCCCACTGTTCCCGAGGTGAACAAGGTGAAATATCTATTCCTCTCCACCCTTTGAAGCTTTTTTTAGTGACAACCTTGGATTTCTTCTGAATGAATAACTCGCTGCCAGGTCAAGCAGAGTGTGGGGTTTTGTGTGTGTGTGCACAGATAAATCCCAGCTTTGGATCCCTGCTTTCAAATCAGCTCTTCAGGAGTTTACTTCAGTCCTTGCCGAGCTCAGTGGGAATTCTGCCTGGGGGAAAAACTGAGAACCTTCGCTTTGCCTTTGATTTCATTCAAGCTGGTTTTTGAAAAACACCCAGCTGATCCCCTGGAACACTGTGAATGCCACGTCTGGGAGTGCTGAGGGCTGCTTCTCCTGTCTCTGATCACCACAAAACAGCTGGGGAAGATCTGAACAGGAGAGAGTTTGAGCCCTTGATCCCTCTCACTGGAATTAGTGCTGGATTTTTAGAGCACATGCAGAACAACTGATCATTACTTGCTGCTCTCTGTGGTGTGGAGGGGAAATATCTGAACTGCAGAGTTTGGGAGTTATGAGTTCAGCCTTACAGGTTTCTGTGTTGGTGAGGAGAGAGGAAGGAATGGCTTTATGGAACTCAGGGATGGGATCACCATCAGCAGATTCTGTCTTTGGTTATAACAGAGTTAACTTGGGATTCCTGGGAGAGCCTTTCCCCCCCAGTTTGCAGCACTGAAGGAACCTCAGTCAGGATTCCTTGTGTGAGTATTCAGGAGGGAGCTGAATGGGCTTGTCCAGAACTTGTTCTAAAATAAATGACTTTGCATGAGCAGCACCACTGTCACTCATTCTGGCCCTTTGATATATCTGACTGTGGATATTGGCTGTGGGAGGTGGGTCTCTGCAGGCTCCAGACAGTGCTGGAGACAGGGGCTGAGAGGACAGCTCAGCTCAGGTGTTTAATTCAGATGTTCTAGAAAACCTTCTGAGAGAGCCTTTTTTTTGGCAGTGATTGCATAAGAAGTGGGAGTGAGGTGATGAGTCCTCCTTGGGGTATTAGTCAGAACACAGACATTGCCTTGAAACATCTCCAGTTGGTACAGCTGTACTTTCAACTTGAAAAAGGAATCATTTGGCTGTGGTGGGACTTGGAGGTCTGGAGATCCTCACTGGCTTTTCTTAATTTTTCTTATGTTAAACATTTCACAGTTCCATGTTATGAATTTCTCCTCATTTTTCACTATTGGAAAACCTGGTCAATGGGGATTTGTTTTTATCTCTCCCAAAATGACAAATACGAACTTAATTGAAAGGGAAATGATTTTCCAGATTTATAGATTTCTAAGGCTGAGAGCCTGCATGAGTAACTTTAATTAAATTCATTTTCCTGCAGAGCTGCTCCTTGTTTCAGTTCCTCAAATCCCTACACATGTTGCTCCTCCCAGCTTTTCAATTTGCTCATGAGACATTATTTAAATGCTTGTCAGCTGCCTGAGAGAACCTGGAGGAACAGGGATAATTTCAAATATTTCAAAAGAGAGGGGGGGAAAATATTGTGGCCTTTCCTAATTTTGTTCTACTTCATATGGACAAGAATAAGTGGACACCCAAGTGTTGGGTGATAAATCCAAACCAAGAGCAATCCTGATATTTTTCTTCAATTGTTTTCTCTTTGGCCTTTGTGTGTGTAACCAGGAGACGACATGGTAGTGATGAGACTTTGATTGTTGTTAATTAGGTAATGAAGAGCCTTCAGAGGATTAATCAGATATATAAAGTTAATGGGGAGTGGCATGGCCAGAACTCATGGGGAGGAGATGTGGGGCTGCTGGGAAAGTTCAGCTGGAGACAGAAAGGTGAGTGCAGAGTTGTGGTTTTTTTATAGAGCACTTTCATAAAGTGGAGGAAAAGCTGGATCAGAAATTGTGTGGATTGATGGTGTCCGAGGAGAGGAGATGTGGCAGGAGTTGTCTTGCTGTGATGTGCAACAGGAAACACTCAGGCACAGAGAAAGGATTGTCTTATCAAAGAGAGCGGGGTGATGCTTTTGGAGATTAAAGAAGGACTCATGGTCTCTGAGCTGTGGATATTAAGAGGTGGATGCATGAAGCCTGTGTGAAGAGAAAAGCAGTTTTGTTCTGACACAAAAGGTGTGCCTGGGACTTTCATTTCAGACAGCACTGAACTGCTTTTGAATCCAGGGAAAATGCAAGAGTGAGGGAAATTAAAGTTCTTAATGTGTGTTCTCGTTTCCTTGCTGAGGAAAGTTGCTTGTTTCCTTGTTCTTAGAAAGTTGTAGCGATAAAATGATAAATTTGTGTGTAAAGGAAGAGTCTGTCTCGAGGAGATGGAGCTCAGACCCAAAGCCAGGAAAGGGAAGTGATTTCCTGAGGCTGAGCCATGGTCAAGGTCAGCAGGTTTGATGGTGTTCCATCCATGGCAATGGCCAGGGGAGGTGCTGATGCTCCTGTGCTCAAAGGGGATGGGGATTTTGAGCTTGAGATTTTTCCTGCTGCGCCCTCACTTTAAAACATGAGACTTGGTCTGGATTTGGTGGGAATGTGCTGTGTGGGAGGGAGTGCACACGTGGCTTATCCCAAATGCCAATGGAAAAGTTGTCAGAGGAAAGGGTGATCCATGGAGTTCAAGCGTGCAAGAGTTATGGGGAGAATAACTTCCTTTTTAAAAAAAAAAAATTCTTTGAAAGGAGGGAAAGAATTTTTTTCCTCCTCTGGTTCAGTACCTCTAAAATATCTCCTCTATCTGGTATGAAGATTTGAGGAGAGATTAACAATCAAACACTGTGTGGAGAAAACTTTAAAAATAAAGTTAGCTGAGTTGCAGATTAAGTCCCAGGGCAGTTATTAGGTGTGTGATACACACACTGTTTATCTAAGGAAGGACAAAGACACCAAGCTGTGCAGATAAGCTCTGAATTATCATAAACTCCATTTCACATCAAAAATTGGTCTTCTAATTCAAAAGGAAATATTCATAAGCCATCTTAGTTTCTAATTTGAATATAATGTGATGAAACCTGTTAATAGAAGAGACTGGTGGGATTTCTCCTTTTTGCTGTCACAACAGGTGGCTGTGGAACACAGACTTAACAAGGTGGCCCTTCAGAAATGGGAACCTCATGAATTTTAAGAGGAACTTGAAATGCGCATCAAGGATAGAGAAACAGGATCTTACCTTGCATGGGGGAAAAGAAAAGGGTTCATTCCAAAGTCCAAGGAAGTTTGTGAGGGAAGTTATGTTGGTTTTGATCCAAGTGTTAGTCTGGTTTTGAGGAAAGCTGCAGAATCTGTGTGTTTTTAAGTTATGGGTGGTTGTGTTTTGCTCAGGGGTGGATATTTATGTAAGAACATGATCTGAATTCTGGTTTGCAGCTGGTAGGAAAATTCAGTGTTTATTGGTAGGATGGCAGGAAGCTCAGTCCTAAGGAATATAATGAAACTGTGCTTTCACTCCAAGAACTTACCCTTTGCTTTTACCTAAGCTTTATAATAGACCAAGTGAAAGAGTGAACAACTTGGTGCACAAACTGAGCATAAACTTTGTTTGGATAAGAAGTTCATATCATGTTATACATACATTGAATTATATGTAAAATTCAATTGTGCATCAGTATTTAAAATGCAAACCTTGCTGGAGTCAGGACATTCTGATTGCATTTGATTTTAATGATGTTCTTGCAAAACCTGTGGCTGGTGGAAGCAGCTCTGGGCCTTGCTCTCCAATTCCTGGTGCATCTTGTTTTGTTTAATGAGGTGATTCATCCACCAGGTAATGCCCCTGTCGTCCTTGTGGAGCTGCCCATTAAACACATGGCACAGCCATTCCTCCCCCTGCTTTTGGAAATAATGATCCTTTTGGCTGGGCTGCATCAGATGGGCAAGGTTTATGGAATGTCTTTTTAAGTGGAATGTCCAGGTTGGAGCAGTCCAGGGGAAGGAACACTTTTCAAAACAATTTTTTTTAGCCAATCTGTGCTTTTGACTGTCGGGGAAGAAATATTGGGTTTTGAAGAGGCTTAATAGCTTTGGAGGTGCTTTGGGAATGGTCAATGTGTTGGATGTGAGCACTGAGGAGGAGAGAGCAGCAGAGCAAAACAGAATTTGGGTAAACCAACCATAGGAGGGAGCATCTGCCTTCAGCTCTGTTGGGTTCTTGGTTGAGTCCCAGCCCTGCAGAGCTTGTTCTGTTTGGGCTTTACCCAACATCCACCAGAGACAGATGGGAAATTCTCCAGGCTTCTTCAGGTCATGCTCAGGAAGGTCTTCCATGGCTTAGCTGTCACTTCTGACCAGCCAGCTCCCAGTTGTGCATCCCACAAAAACCCCACCAGCATATTCCAGCTTCAGGAGTTGCCATTAATTTTTAAATGACCTGAACAATCACTATGTGGAAGAATTTTCCAGTTCCTTTTCTTTATTCCCTGATTTTTTTCCCATTGTTCAGTGGAATGGCTTTGCTGATGTGTTTCCATGCCTTGGTACTAAGCTACTTAATGTATCTTGAAATAGTCTAATTTTTTTGGCATTCCAGAGGACGTGGAATTTTATACATTATTGAGGATGTCCCCTGTTTTTCCCTAAAGAATATAAAAATAGAAATTAATAAAAAGTGGTTTAAGTGGATCTGGGGTTATGAAGGGGATTAAGGCTGTGTGTACACACAGGTTTGTCTGTTCCTCCTTGTGACTTTGCTCTCTCTGATGTAAACAAGCGAGGTGACCTTCCCCTGGCAGAATAAAGACGGAGTGGGGTAGGAAGTGTGGATAATTTATAAGCTTTTCTCTACAGATAAGAACAAATATCCTGTATAAATCACAGCTCTGCAGAAGTCAGGAGGAATTTTCAGTGCTGTGAGGTGATGCAAGCCACAGACTGTCAGGGCTGGGTCTTCTCAGAAGGTGTGTGTTGGATGGGAGATAAATCTGTCACAACACAAAGATACTGCAACGTATTTTACTGGGTCTTGGGCCAGAGCAGAGTTTGTGTGTGAGGAAGTGAAGCAGCTCAAGGGGAAGCACAGAAATCCAAACTTTCCTTTCTTCTGGGATGGTTTCTAAAGCCTCCCTGTATCTCCTATTGTGCAATTTGATATTTAACTGCTGCTCAGGTCACAAAGTCTGTAATATTTTGCTTTTAATGCTCAGAGTTGGCATCCAGCCCCACAGATTTGCAGCTCAGCCTGGGTCTGTCCTGTTCCTAGGGGAGTTGTGGGCAGTGCTGGATGTAGGGAATGGGGAGTGAGGTGCAATTTCAGGAAAACCCATCTGAATCACAGAACAGAATCATGGAGTTTTTCAGGTTGGGAGACGCCTTTAAGGTCATCAAGTCCAACCAACACCACCACCATGATCAGCACTAACCCATGTCCTCCAGTGCCACATCCATGTGTTTTTCAAACAGATCCAGGGATGATGGTTCCACCACTTCCCTGGGCTTGGCAACCCTTTCTGTGAAGAAATTTTTCCAGATTCCTCATCTAGACCTCCCCTGGTGCAACCTGGGGCTATTTCCTTTCATCCTGTGCTACCTGGGAGAAGAGACTGGCACTCAGCTCTCTACAGCCTCCTCCCAGGGAGTTGTAAAATGTGGGAAGGTCTCCCTGGAGCCTCCTTTTCTCCAGGCTAAACACCCCAAAACCCCCAAGCTGTGTGACTGGTGTCTGCTGCCAAGGAGAGCAGGCAGTTGTGTGAGCTGGGCAGCAAAAGCAGCATGGGAAAGGATGGAACAACACTCTTGGGATGTTTGGATAAATCTGTTGAAGCCTCCTCACGTGTTGTTCAGAGGCGGGGGAAGAAATGCAAATTTAAGACAGGCTTATGAACACAAGATTTGGCAAACTGCTGCTGGGTTGTCTCCTGCAGTTTCCAGAGGTGTAAATTGTTTTATTGCTATTAGCAGGGAGCCCCTGGGCTGTAATTACAAGCCATGGAGTCCAGAATGGCTTTCCAGGATGGCCCAGCACTCCCTGGTTTGCTGGAACCCACTGCTGCTCTTTGCTTCTTGATTCTGACAGAAAATGCCTGGGGCTGTCTCTTGCTCCCTGGAATGAAGCTAAAGGAGTTAATTGAATTAACTCCTCAGTCTGGAAGGCAGGCTGAAATCTGGAGCCTGAATTGGGTTTGAGGTTGAAAAGAGATGCTAAGGAGGTCTTGGAGTGCAAATTCACTGCTTGGAGACCAACGGGCGCAGGAAATGTAAAACTGCAAAAGTGAGGATTTCACCAAAATGTGACCAAAACACTTGAGAGTTGATCCAGGGCTTTTCAGATATTCTCACCACTGCCAACTTAAAAAAAACCCCTCTTGTTCCCAGTGGTGTGTGAGGAATTGTGCTACAACAAAAATCTTACAAGCCACAATTCCCACATTCAGTTTCTGCCACTTGATGGTTTCGTTTGCAGAAATGTTTTGTTAACAAATGTGTGGGGAGTCTTTGTGGAGGAACTCAGCATCTCAAATGGAGTGTGAGAATCTGTTGCTCCTAATGAATTTGGCTTAATTCTGAGCAAATTAACTAACTGGGCAAAACAGAGTCAGACTTGGAGGCTGTTCTGTAAGCACTGAATGTTTTGGGGGTTTTTTTTGTGTGTTCTGCCACATATTTTTAAACAGAGAGTATATTTCTGTAAGAGGTATAAGGAAAAAAAAAACCTGTCAAGTCAAGTTGGTACAGAACTTATAAATTGTGATCATTGAAAACAGTGAAATAAATTAACATAGCAGGAAAAATAGGTCCTGGACAGATGGTGTTTGACAAAGCAAATGTTGGAGGGATCGTGTCCTAGAAAAAAAGAAATTGTGTTGATGGTAGTTCTTATTTTCCGTAGCTGAGTATGTACCTTTATTTTTTATCAAATAATAGTTTATACATGCTTTTTATATACTCTCATTTCACTTGCTTATCCCCAGCAGGGCAGGAATTTAGGGGAAAAAAATGAGGAGAGAAAAAAATGGGGCTTGTCACTAAATTCCTCTTAAATTCCTAGAGAAAAACCTGTTGATAATGTGAGTGGGGACTCCTGTTTATACCATGTTGGTAATGTGGTTTCAGTATTTCTTTACTTAAACATTCAAGATCGATTCTAGTTCAATCAAAACATAAGAAATAAATTAAAATTTGGCTTCCTGGCTGAGAAGAAAAAAATCTGTGCAGAGGTCTTTATCACAAGAGCTAAGTGACTGAAGAATTTGCTCATCTGTGTGCAAGTTTTTTGATACTTATGGTTCCTTCCCAAATCTGACATTAAATATGGTTTGTTGCTTTTATGGCAGCTCTGACCTGAACTCAGACTTTATTGCTACTTTGGAAACAAATCCTTCTTTCCAAGGGCTCAGTTCTGTGCTGGTTGGTACAAAAAAGCACAATAGATGTCAACTCTGCCTTAGAAGTTGTAGGTTCAGTTTGGGTAGGCACTAACTAGATAATTGCTACCTGCTGTGGAATAGAATGTGTTGTTATTTAATGTATGCAGATTTGGAGAGGAAAAAAAAAAGTCTGATGAATAACCTAAGTTTCAGGCACAAAATGCACTTTAATTTGAGACTGAGCTTTTAAAAATGTGCATTGCTCCTCCCCTGTATCAGTGGTGGGAAGCTCTGGTTTCTGTGGAGAAAACAGGAGCTTGGCTTGTGGTTACAAAAAATGTTGGTGTTTCTTGTTTTGGTTATTTTTTCCCCCTTTGGTTATGTTTTTAATCAGTTGAGCAACAGTTTGCTGAAGTTTTACCCTCTGGCTTCAGGAGGATTCTTCATCCTCACATTCCCTGTTTCCCTGCCCTTCCTTTCTCCCAGTGAATGTTGCACATTTTCTCTCTCCCTCAGGGGTCCTGTTCCCTTCAGCACAAATTTGGCAGCAGAAAGGAACAGGACCACGGGGATCTTTCTGATTCTCCTCATTCTTATCACTTTATCACTCTTTGGAACTCATCTTTTCCTTGTGCTATCTGTATTTTGAGCCTTAGCCAGCTGTGTTTCTGAGGCAGGATGGGCCAGGGTGGGTTTGATTTATTTATTTATTTATTTAGTGGAGAATTTGAGATGGTGGATAAGGGTGCCTCCTCCTTCTCCCTGTCCTCTCCACCAGTGCTTGAGATGTTGTCTTGAAGAAAAATGATGGTAACTTTTGATACTGGTATCATCTAGTGCCTCTCTGAGTGTGAAAGTTTTGTATCCTTTTACCCTTGTTTGCCCAGCTCTGCCAGCTTTTCCTAAGTACAGCAAATCTGACAAAAGTTTCCTTTATCTTGTGCTGATTTCTGTGTGTAGATGAAGCACTGCAAATGTTTGAGATCATGATCTGCTGCAGAGGTTATTATTTTTCCTAGACACTGGGAATGGAGAATACAAAGGATAAAAATATCTTAATTTACCAGAACCAGAGGAGGTTTTAATCTTCATGCTGGGAAGTATCTCCCTTAGCAAACAGTTGGTGGTACAACCTGTTGAATAATTTTAAATACCATTTCCTTACTTGTGATATCATAGCAGTGTTTCCTGTGTAATTTGGCAGCTGAAATGTTGTGGGAAGAGAATACTGTCACTCCTGGTGATTGTCTTCTGCAAGGCAGATATCTTCCTTGCTTGTAGGCTGCTGCTGGCAAAATTAGAGTCTAAATCCTCCCAGCCCCAAAAGAAAGGAGGTGTGGGAATGCAGGGATTGAGTCCAGTGGTTCAGGGGAGCTTTGTGCCAGGTGAGGAGCTGGGCTCTGCATCTGCTTCATCCTTAAAGGAATTGGTGCTGGTACAAGCTCTGTAACACAGCCTCAATTTCCAGCTGTCCTTGTCAAGCTGTGGCTTGGCTCATTCCTCCTCTCACTGACAACGTGATGGGGAATCTGAGAAACAATTTCCAAGGATTCTAGAGGTTCCCTGATCTGTGGCTGAGGGAAGAAGTTGGCTCCTGCAGCGAGGAAATCTTATTTACATCTACAAACTGCCCTGTGAGCAGGGGTTGGAGGAGCTGGGAGCTTTTCCAGCAGGGATTGTAGCATTATTCTGGCACCAGAATTCCAGTATTATTTAAGGATGGGATTCCTGAGCTGCCTGGGGAAGCTGGGATGTGCACAGGGATATCCCAAAGCTGCTCAGGTACCACCAAGCCAGGATTGCCAATGGGACAGGATGCTGCCATCACCCCCAGAGCTCTGTGCTGGGTGCCAGCTCCTTGTGTGCCTTTCTGGCCTTCCCACAAAAAACAGGAGCATGGCCTGGGAACAGCTGAAAATGGCAAGCTGCTGCTTGGGTTGATTAATTTGTGAAGCTTGTAAATCATTTTCTGTAATAATTATCCAGGTTGGAAATGATTAAAATTCAGTGTCAGCTGCTTCTTACAGTCAAGCTTGTGCTCCTTTATGTGGTAGGTGGAATAATTTCTTGTAAGAGCCCATTTAGAAGCTTCCTTGAAGAGATCAGCAACTGTCATCTTTATTTCTGCTATTCTCCTTTTCTAATATTTGTGTTTCTACTCCCACTTGGATGTATTTGGACTGTGATACCTTGTTGGGAGTGAAATAGGAGATAAAGACTGAGCACAACTGGTTTGTTCCAGGAACTCCAGACCTCCTTGAACTAATTCCAGTAGCTGTAACTCATCAGTACAGCTTTAATTTGGATCTGCTGTGCATTGTTTTGTGTGGTTTTAATCCTGTTTTTTTTAAATAAAGAACTTCTGACAAGTTCAGAATTGTTTTGTCACAAAGCAAGAATTATATGGATGCTATCAGTCAGCAGCCTGGAAATAATCACAAAGGAGTTTTTTAATTACAAATTGTGTGAAGCTATTTTTTGTGGGATGATGTAGAGGCTTTCTATGTGGGCTTGTGGACTGAGCCTTCTCTGGCAGTTCTTGTGTTCTGAAGTCAAACCTGACTGCAGCAGATCAGCACCTGGCTTGGGAAAAAGGAAAATATCCCAAACTTTCTAATTAGTTTCCAACTTAATGGGGAAAAAAATGGAGGGTGAGGGTAGGACTGGTATTTTGTTCTTATTTTCTTGAACTATAAGTAGTCTCTTGGAATGGATGTTTGGCACTTACTCTGTGTTGTTTATTTCTGTACTGAGCTTCCCTTTCCTGCCCCAATCTTTTGGGATAGATCATTCTCCAGACCGAGGAGAGCTGCTGGAATGTGGGGGAAGGAGCATTCCAGCAGGGTGGCCCAGCTGATCTCTGGGACAGCTTTTGCACAGTCAGGGGCTGGGGCTGTGCTCTTCATTTGGCTCCTGGTTGCAGCTCTCACTCTTCAGGACCCAGGGATCAGCCTCCTCCTGCTGCTGGTGCATTTTCTGTTCAGCTCAGGTGTTCCCTTTCCATTTCCTGCTGGATGGGCCAGAGCCCAATTCAAAATCCAGTCAGGTTCTTCCAGTGAGGTGCCTGGGGATGTGAGAACTTCCATGCTGACCTATCAGGAGAATTTCCCAGTCTGTTTTCTGGGAAAGGCAGCTTTGAACTTCACTTGGAGCAGATTTCCCCACTCAGCAGAGCACACAACATCTATTATTACCAGAGGAGCTTTGCTCTGCCCAGCTTTTTAATGCCCTGTTGCAGGTTGTCAGGAGAATGCCAAAATAGCCATAATGAGACTTCTGCAATTCCTCACCCCTCTCACTCCTCTGAGCAGGCGTGGAGCATGAAATTCTCATGGCCAAGCAGTGGGAAGTGGTGAGCTGATTCCCAAGTGCTGCTCCTGGAGAGGAATTGAGTGAAAGATCTGTGTGCAGCTTAAGTTAATGAGCAATCACCCCAGGGAGCTGGGAGCACACACACACCCTGTTTGCCTTCCAGGGAGGGACAGGAGCTTTTGGGGTGCCCCAGTTTGGTGCCTGCTGCTTCTCTGTGCACTCCTGGGTGAGGCAGATCACACAGATTTGAGGAATTTGGGCTTTTTATACTTAAAAAGAGTAGTACTTGAATAGCCAGTGTCAGATGGCATGTGATTGTTGTTCTGTCAAGTGATTTGCTGCTGGAATTGGTAACTTTGTGAGTAAAATGTTTTTCCTTGCCCTACTGATTAAGCTCAAACACTGAAATTCATGCTAACTTTCTTTAACAATGGCAGAGAAGTACACCTGATAATATTGCTGCTTTGAGAGTTGTGCTGTTTCCCCTTTTTATTGTGGCCAGAAGTTTCATTAGAACAGCTGTTCTCGAGCCTGGCTGTTAATCCTTTTTTTATTATTATTTTATTTTTAATAAGGAAGAAAGGAGTGCAGCAGAAGTGTTAGGGATGCTTCAGCAGCACAGCACACAGTTGGCTTCAGGCATGGATGAATGGGCAGTGAGGATGCTGTTTTATCCAAACAGCTTTGGTTGTATTTCTAGGGGTATTTTCAGCTACTGAAAAAAAATTAAGCTCTACCCAGTGTTTTAAACCTCTCCTCTGAGCCTCAAGACAAGGAATATCATCTCTGTATGTTTTCTTTAAATTGAAAAAAAAAAGTCTTGAGTCTCATAGAATTTTGAAGGTTGGAAAAGATCTGAGGTCATCAAGTCCAAAAAGCCCAGCACCAGCACAGTCACCATTAATCTGTGTCCTCAAGCGCCACATCCACTCATTTTTTGAACACTGAATGTGCCTTCTGTGCCCTTTGGAGTCAGAGGCAAAAGCCATTTTCTGGGATCTGTTGGACCTTCTTAATCCATCTGCTCAGCTCTTTGTGCCCTTTTGGTTTCTTGCTGCTGTTGAATAGATTTGGGGGAGTGATTTATTAATTTTCAATATGTCAAGGTGCCCCAGACTTCTGGAATCACTTCACAAACCAATAAAGAATAGAAAATTCAGAGGATATAGTTTAGGTTTTGTTGATCAGTTGGCTCATGAGGAGCTGTGGAAATGCTGCTGCTGTGAAATGAGTTATTGGGGTCATCTTTCATAAGGACCACCCTGAGTTACTCAGCTTTGCACCTTGGGATAGCTTGGTTTTTTAGGGGGAATGGAAATTGTGATTTCTGGGTTGTTCTGTTCTTACAGCATCCATCACTACCCGTGGTAATCATTAAAAATATGTTTGATTTCTTAAACAAAACCCCCCAAATCCATGAGTGGTGTTTATTGGCCTGCAGTCCTTTTGTGCTGCTGCAGAGGTGTGCACTGCCTTAACCTTTTCTGGATTCCATTTGGTGACAAACTGGAGGCTCTTTAGGACTCTTTTTTTTCAGAGCTGGGTTTTCCTCATTTCCATGAAAAGCTGACATTTCCCTCAGAGGAGTGTGGTAGGCTTCCCTTAGCACTCCTGATAAAGGAGCTTTCTGCAAAGCCTCCTGCAAAACAAAAATCCATTTTCACAACGCTGGGGGGAGGAGAGAGTGGAAGAATCGACCAAAAAAACCCCCCCAGATCCCTTTCCAATCCGTTGGTTTGTGGCACAGCTGAAGTTTACACTAATTAGAAATCATCTGGAGGCTCTGCAGCAGATTGAGTCTTGGGCTGGAAGTGCTTCCTGACAGGTGGTTCAGCACAAAGCAACATCACAATTACCTAACCCCCTGTTTGATTTGTGTAAGCCCTCATTGCTACTCACATTATTTAATGAACTATGTGCTTCCCCTGGCCTCCCTGCAGAACACAGAGCTCCCTTCCAAATCTGCAGCCTGTGCTCCGGGGTTAACCCTCCTGTTCCAAGGTGAGGGAACATCACCCTTAATGGGGAGGTGAAAACTGGAATTTAAATGCTGCAAATTCTTATGGTAGGAACATCAGAGAATCACTGACCTGTTTGGGTTGGAAAGGACCCTAAACTGATCCTATTCCACCCCCTGCCATGGACAGGGACACCTTCCACAACCCCAGGTTGCTCCAAGCCTTGTCCAACCTGGCCTTGGACACTTTCAGGGATGGGGAAGATGTGTGATGCTTTGAAGTTTCAACTGTGTAGTCAGGGGCTTCATTTTACCCTTTAGATTGGAGGGGCTTTCTTTAGCTCAGTTATATCTCATTGCAAACTCTTTTGTTGTGGACTGGAGGAATTAACTCTTCAATGGTAAGGCAAAACTCGAGATGGTCGCTCTGAGATTTTCCCTGATATTTTTAACAAGTGCAAAGCAGATTCCATGGTTACTGGAACCATTCACAATCAGAAAGAGAAAGATAAGGGTTCTGCTGGCCCTGAAGGATTTCCTGAGCTTATCAGAACTTGCTGTATCTCTGCAGGTTGTGCATCAAATGCCCTCAGGGTTGTGGACTCTGTCAGAGTCTGGCTGCTTCAGCCCCAAGGGAGGTGTTTCATAAACTGAGTTTGTGTGGAGTACCACAGCTGCAGAATGGTCTGTGACCCATGGAAGCATTCCCTCTCATGTAGTTCAGCCTCTGATGTGATTACACTCTTCAGCAAACACATATATTGAAATTCTCCTTCCAAGTGAACTTGGCTGTTTGCTGTTTATTATGAGAGAACCTCTCAGTGAAGCAAATGAAGTCAAAATTTGAATCCACAGGCACGGAGAGAGATCTATTTTGTACTGTTTGCTTCCCTCCCAAATCTGTTTTAATCAGTCATTATTTCTATTTGGTTCCTTCTGCAAATAACTTGAACTTTATGTATTTCAGAAAAAAAAAAAAAAAGAGTAACTTGCACAATTCCAGAACTATGACTCATAACTACAAATGATGAACCAGATGAAATAATAATAATAATACAGAAAGGTGTTTCTTTAGAAGCAGTTATTAACGTTGGGTGGGTTATTGAAATGTTCGTGTCATGTTTTATTTGGGTGGTGTTACATGAACTCAGGAGGTAAAAGGTTTTTTATGGAATGTGTTTGCTGCATCAGCTGCTTGTGAAAAAGTAGGTTTGAAGAGATGAAGCAAAAAGGATTCTCTTCTAAATAATATTAATTATATAGTTTTATTTTCTATGTCATAGATGAAATTAGCAAGTGTCCAGGGCACACTTGGAACCACAGAGTGGTTTGGGTTGGAAGGGACCTTAAAGCCCATCCAGTCCCACCCATTCCATGGCAGGGACACCTCCCACTGTCCCAGGCTGCTCCAAGCCCTGCCCTTGGGCACTTCCAGGGATCCAGGCAGCCACAGCTTCTCTGGGAATCTGTGCCAGAAGAATTTCTTCCCAAAATCTAATCCAAACCTTCCCTCCTTCACCTTAAGGCCATTAGGGCCTGGGACTTAGACTGGTGTGGACTATCTGGGAAAAGTTTATCATGAGGGAAGAATGAGGTGGAAATGAGTGGGAGAGGCTGAGCATTAATCCCAAGGGTAGAAAAGAGGTCTGCGAAAATAAGAAGCACAACTCTGCTTCTCCCAGGGAAAACCCATCCCTGATGCAGCTCCACCAGGAGGATGGAGGGACAATATTGGCTGTCTTTGGGGTTTTTTTATCAAATCCTGGTGATTTTAGTCAGGGAAGGGGTGTGACAGAGCAGCAGAGAGGGACAAGATGGGCTCACTCTGCCCAGGGAGTGTCTGGGCTCCAGGTGAGTCCCACACCCAGCTGGACCCCAGGTGTGTGTTTTCCTCACGAATCCCAGCGATTTTGGCAAAGTTTCCCCTGCACATCTGAAGGCCAGGCTGGAACCATTTGAGCTGTGAGCAGGCTCGGGGTGTGTCTGAGCTGTCAGAGGGACATGTGTATTTGGAGGGCCCCGAATCTGTGCATCTGCTCAGCAATATTGTCTGAGCCACCCTTGTGAGGCAGGGAAATTACTCATCCAGCACACAGGGCCATTTATAGACCTCTGCCAGATTGGAACCTGACAGTGTGGTGGGATGAGCAGCTCCTCAGATGCTGGCTGCAACACTGATTGTTAAAAAAAAAAAAAAGACTTTGGCAGCTTAAATTATTTGCCAAATCTAAGTCAAGTTGCAAGACTCAAGTGAAAAAGTGTTTTATAGCATTAAATTAATGAAATTGCATTTTAAATGTAGAGTCCTCCCAGTCAGAGGAGGCCAATATCCATATTTCCATGTATCCATATTTCCCATGAAACTGTAGGAGTTTAGGGCAATGAGTGTTCATAGGTGTGTGGATACAGAGCTAAAATTCTCAATCTGCAACTGTGCCTGTTGCAGTGAAGGCTGAATGAATTGACTGAAAGCTGATCTCTTCCAGGGCTGGTTTTTTTTTTTTCCCCCCTGATGAGTTGTATTGTGCAGGAAATTGCTCTTTGATTTTTGCCCTCTTCAGCAGCTGCTCTTCTCTCTGAAGAAGTGCCTGCTGAAGTGCCAACACCAGCTCAAGATCAGGTTCAAGTGCAGCACTGCTGTTAATCAGGCTCAGTTCATTTGGAGCCTCATCCACTGCCTATTGAAGGCATTGCAGAAATTCTCTTTGACCTGGGCGGGCTCCACAACAACTCAAGCCTGGGCTTCATGACTCAAACAACTTAAAAAAATCCCCAATGGACACGGAAACTCTGTGGAATTGCACAGCTGGCAAATCTGCTTGCATTTGCTTCCACCAAACAAATGGGTGATTTTCAAGAACAGTGAGGTTTAAGTGCTGCCAGTGTTTGCTGTTGCTTTGAAATTCACACTGTCAGCTGCTCTCACTGGGCTTTATTTTGGAAATCATGAAAAGGTGAGGCCTTCTTCTGCCAGCTGGAATAGGATCTAACTGGTCTGAGCAGGGAAAAAAAATGACACTGGCAAAATGAGGCATTTTTATACTGCAAATGGATCAGCAGAAGGTGGAGATTTTTTATATATTATTTTATTTGTTTTATTTTTTATTTGTTATATATTTTATTTGTTACATATTTTAAAATATATTTTTAATTTTAAAGTTTTTTTTTTTATTTTTAACCCTTTTTAAATGCCTTGTTCCTTATTCCTGGGGGAATTCCCTGAGCACAGGGGGAATTCCCTGAGCACAGGAGCTGAGCTGGGGCAGTGACCCTCAGGAAGATCAGCAGACTCAGTGATCACACCCAACCCTCTGTGGGGCTGAGAATTCCAAGGAATTCTTGTTGGAATAATAATGTGAAAAAATTAATGGTAATTAAGCTTAGCTTCATAACCTTAAATGCTACAATTTTCAAGCTTATTCCTGCAGTTTTTTCCATACATATAACCCAAGGATTCTCCAATAAACTCTAGATTTTATTTTCACTGAAAACTGGGTGAGCTCATGCTCCTTGCCAAATTTGTGTTTAAATTGCTCAATATTATAAGTAAAAACATTCAGTGAGCTTGGTGAACATCACGGGAGGGTGACTGAGATACTGTAGCACCACCTGCTAAACTTTTTAATTTTGATTTTTTACCAATTAACTACATGGCTACATTTGAATCTCCCAAGAGAGCATGATCCAGCTGCAAAGATTGAATATCCCTCTATTTATGGAAGTGATCTTTGACAGGAATTAATATTTATCAATGAAAGACAAATTTAGAGAGTTCAGTGTCTTTATCCCTGGTGCAGACCAGGGTGAGGAGAGAGTTCTGCCTGCTTGACTTGCTCTGAAATCGTTGGAGATCTGTAAATTCAGCTCTAATCTTCCTGTAGGGAAATGTTACTGTTAATATCCAAAGCCTATTAAAAAGGGATTTCACATCTTTGGAATTTATTATCGAATCTCAAAGATGTGAAACCCATTTTTAATGGGTTTTGAACTTTATAGGCTCTCTGTAAGGGAATAATATTGTGATGTGGTTTAAAGCTTGTGAAGTACATTTTCTTCCCCTTTTATAACAGTTGTTTTAAAGTGGTGATTTACCAGCTGTTTGAAGGGTTTTTTTGTGTTCTCCCTCTCTCCTCCCCTCCCCCAGTGAACAGATTTTTATGTAACAAAAATTTCATAAGCACTTGGGATCATGGAAATCACCTAATTCATTGGAGAGATCTCCTATTTCCATAAAAATCCCTTTTTTCTCCCCCCTCCCTGCCAGTCCCATGAGTATTCAATGGCACTGGCATTTCCCTTACTGTGCCTTCATCATAAATTCTGTAATATCAGTAATGTACTTGGAGATACAGTAAATATACTTATTATAGCAACTGCAACCATGCTTCATCCAGCTTCAGTAATTAGCCATGCTAATTACAGTTGGGATGTGGGCTGGGAGATGGTGTGCTACATTAAAACCAGAGAAATTAAACCAGAGCTGTCTGATAGAACTATTATGTTCTTTTGGGGCCTGCAGATCTTAGTGAGGCATTAGCTAATTAAAAACACAGGGATAGTTCCTGAATAAACTATTAAAGCTAAAGGTTACTTTCACACTTGAGTGGTAGATGGCAAAATGAGGGGTTTTTCCCCTTATTTGTGGCCCTTGTGGAACATAGATTGAAAAATCCCGAGCACAAAAAAATCCCTTGGTTTTATAATGGCAGAAATTTGTGGTGGTAAGAGGATTTTGCAAAGGCTTTTCCTGTGTGGTCAGTTTTTGGTTGCCTAAAGGGGCTGGAGAGGGACTTTGGGCAAAGCTTGGAGTGACAGGACACAGGGAATGGCTTCAGACTGGCAGAGAGGAGGTTTAGGTGGGGCATTGGGCAGAAATTCCTCCCTGGGAGGGTGGGGTTGGAATTCCCAGAGCAGCTGTGGCTGCCCCTGGATCCCTGGAAGTGCCCAAGGCCAGGTTGGACAGGGCTTGGAGCAGCCTGGGACAGTGGGAGATGTTCCTGCCCCAGGCAGGGGTGGCACTGGGTGAGTTTTAATGTCCCTTCCAGCCCAAATCACTCTTTAATTCTGAGACACTTTGAGGCATTGTCCCTGTGATCCTGCTGCCCAGCCAGGCCAAGGGCTGGATCCTGACCTGAGAAATCTCTGAGGTGTTTCTGGGGTCGTGCTGCTCTACAGAGCTCTCTCCTGAGCCCTCCTGAATCCCAAATCACTTATCCTCTATTACTGAGTAAATCCTTTCCTCAGCCACAGGAGCAAGTAAAGAAATCCAGGTCTTTGCAGAGGATTTTGAAAGCCACAATGACATTGACTCTTACGAGAGGGTGGGGATGTGGAAGCTGCAGTGTTTGACAGCTCATTCCAGAAGGGAATTCTTGTAAGAATATTCTTTACAGGAAAATGCATCACTGCTGGGACTGTCTCTATCATATCCAGTTCAAAAGCATCAGATTTAGAAGACAAAGTGTACATGCAGCAGAGGTTTTTTTTTTTTTTGATGCTGTCATCATTGAAGGTGTTTAAAGAAGAAAGAGGTTTGTGCTTCTTGGAAATCCATTGCACTGGGAAGGAGTGTGGATTCCCCATCCCTGGCAGTGTCCAAGGCCAGGCTGGACAGGGCTTGGAGCAGCCTGGGACAGTGGAAGGTGTCTCTGCCATGGCAGGGGTGGAATCAGATGAGATTTAACATCCCTCCCAACCCACACTGTCCTGGGGTTTTGGGATTCCTGCTTTATGGCCTGATGGATGAGAGCCCCTTTTCCCTGTGGGATGAGTAGGCAGCAGTCAAACCCCACCTTGAAAGCTCTGAGCTGTTGGAGCAAGCAAAGATCATCTGCTCAAGGTCTGGGGAATCTCAGGGCTCGGTGACTCAGGCAGGTTTTAGGCCTCTTCCAAATGAACATCACTCTCCTGCTGATCTATCTGCACAAGTTCCACGACTTTACTGTTCACATTGGAGAAAAATCTGCTCCTACAATCTGGATGCTAAAATACTCCTGCCTATTTCCAATGCTAATGCATCAGTTCTTGCTTGAAATTTTCCTGGGGAATAAATTTCTGAGGGAGCACGGTGAGGCTGAGTAGGAGGAGCAGAGGCAAGGCTGTGCAGGTGGGGGAGTTATTTAGTTGCCAAACTTTCATGTCTTGAAGATTTTTCCACCTTTCTTCAAAAAGACAAGGATGTCTTCAAGAAAACTCGAAGGGATGTTGCTTTTGGAAGGGGAAGGTAACAATTCAGAGTATTAAGGTGAAATGCTGTGCAGGAAAAGACATGGGAGCAGAAGTGTCTGGGGATATCTTACCAAAAGACTTTTCCAAAACTTCCTCTATTCCAGTGAAAAATCCTCCTTAGAAAACACATGCTGCAGATTATTTACATTTAAAATAGTATAATTAACAGTCAGAGATGCTGCATCCACATTGCCAAAAAAGTATTTTGTTTAAATAACACTTTCTAATGGCCTTTCCAGCACTGTTGGTGTTGTTGGAGGTCACATTCCTCATTCTAAGAACGAGTCACCTCCCAGGCAGAAGCTGCAGCTCCCCATTAATCAGCTTTCCAAGGTTTCACCATGAAATGTTTAATTTTCTCTGACAATAATTATTTTCTGATAGAATTGGAATACTGGCAGATCAGCCTTGTTCTTTGAATGCTTTACAGGGAGGTTGGGAAGTGAACAGAGAGAGCCAAAGCAGCTTCAGCTATCTCACAAGGTGCTTGTGCCTGCTCAGCAGTGGACACAGCAGGACACAGTTTTCCATCCTTCCCAAAAATGCATGGAAAAAGCTTTTTGCAAGCCTGGTATAATATTCAGAAAGCTGACAGCTCATGCCTGGAGAAAAAGCATTTCCATGATGAGCTATCACACAAAGAGCATAAAGTTCAGTTGTCTTAATGATGAATTTTGGGGTTAGACATGATGAATTTTTCAAATCATGTTTATAGAAGGAGCACTCCAAGGAAGAATATTAATAGTTGGTGAGATTATTACACCAATTCTGTTAAAACAAGGGGGAAAATTCCTGTGGGAAATGATCTGAAGAACTTGAATGGAGTGGTGTGGTTTGGAAAAGTTTTAGCTAGGAGGAATTCCTGGAGAAGCAGTTTAGAGTGGGTTTTGGTTGTTACAACCAAATCATGAACACAAAAATCTTCTCTTTGTGGGGGTTTCTGTCTGCAGCTCAGCCAGGATCTCATGAGAAAGTGGAAATGTCTTGGTTTGAACAGACAGGTATCTGCTAAGGAAGGCAGGGGCCTCTCTTGAAATGGAAAATGTAAACCCATTCCCGATGAATTATTACAATTTTGAACTTCAGGGGCTCTCAGGTAAAGATATGGGAGCAGGAATAACAGTTCTTTACTAGGAGAATTAAAAACACAAATGCAATAGTACAAGAGAAGAAAACAAACCACTGCCAGAGTGAGAAAAGGAGCTGGCCCCTGTGGGTCAGGGTGTGGCACAGTCCCATTCCATGGTGGCTGCTCCTCCTGCAGTGCCAGGGGTGGCTCTGCTGGAGCAGGGATCCTGGAGAAGGGGGGAGCTTTCCTCTGAAGCTCCNGTGGGAGAGATAAAGAAAAAAACTGCCCAATGGACAGCAGAGAACTGCCCCAGCTCTGACAGATGAAATACACACTCCAGCCACATCCTGCATTTGACAGGAGACATGAACAAAAATGATTAAAGAAAAAATTATATATATTTATATTTATAATATATAAACTATAACAGAGCTGCTGAAATGAGTCAGTGTTATTTCTGAGCTCCAAGCTGGCTCCTTTATTTTCCTTTCCCTCTGTTGTTGTTTGTTTGTTTGGGGAGATAAGAAAGCAAAGACTGAGAAGAAGTGTTTTGTTGTTTGAAAAAGAGAAATAGTGTAAGACTAGAGATCTGAAGTGCAGCTCTCCTCCCACTCTTTTTGAATTGGAGTTTTGTCATGGGGTTCTACAAGGAGCTGTGGATTTTTTAGTAATTCCCTCTTATCGTCATTCTTATGTTTAGCAAATGGATGTTAAGAAAAGCAAAAAGCTGAAATAAACAAGAAACTTCAGTTTAGGGTTTGAGACACAAAAGCTTCAATTAGACTGTGACTCTGAAGCAAGCACATCATCTTGTTTTAAGTTAATTTTTGTAAAAAAAAATTCCTAAAATTAGCAAAAAAATTAAAATATATTGGTAGCTGACTCAGCATTATGAAGCAGAAACTCTTTGGTTTCATCTGAGGGATTCTTTTAAGACAAATCCCTTTGGTAAAGTGAATTAATTCTGTTCCAGGCCCGCTGCTGCCTGTCCTTCAGAAGGATGGGGTGGATATTGGATGGCAAATACAGAATTCTGGAATTGATCACTTTATTTTAAATATAAGATGCTGAAGGATGAGACAGTGCTGCTCCTAAAAGCTTAAAACCAAAATTCCACCACACAGAAGGAAACCCCAACCCATGGCACAGAAGGTTTTGTTTGAGGTGGTGAGGGAATATTTTGTTTGCCATTTAGGAATCGAAGGATCTTAAGGATCAAAGTTAACTTGAAGCAAATGCAGGTGATCATTTAGAAAAAATAACAAACAGAGCCACTCAAAAATCCTTCTAGGGCTTTTCTCCCCTTCTTGCTTCTGTTTGTTTTTGTGCAGCTGAGAGGTTTTATGGCAGTTTTAATTCAAACCCATTATCCAGGTACAGAAGAGGAGTTGAAATCTGGCAGGGGTGGAGAAGAACTGGGAGGCCAGATGGCAGGAAACATAAAACTACAGAAAACAAGCAAAGAGAGAGCTTAAAAGAGATTGTCTTATGTCCATAAACAAATTGGCAGAGGAAAGAGTCAGACCTTTAAGAATAGAGCAATGTTTCTTCAGAGAAGGTGGACATTGCTTAAAAAAACCTAATTTTCTGTGTGGGTTTTCTGAGTGGAAAATGAGAACAGCACAAAATTATGGAAATATTGGTGACATTTGGTATTTTGGTGGAAGCAGTGGGTTAAGGGAAGATGCAATAAGCAGGTGAGGGAGTAGCACATTCAGGATGTTCCAAGGAACTCTGAACTTCCCATCTTGAGGTCTGAGCTGGGAAGGCTCCAGCACCAAGAGGCTGAGGAAGAGGATTCTCCCCAAAGCTGCCAATCCCTAAACATCCAGCAATGTATTCAGAACTGGGCATTCCTAGTGGGGCCAAACCTTTTTAAAATAACCCCAACAACATCCAGGTGCTGAGTCCTTTACCTGAATGACAAAATTATCTCAGGATTGTGGAATTACCACGTGACTGATAAATAGGGGAAGGACTGGAACTTCTTGAATAGATAAATAATTAGTTTAGGATAAAAGACAAGGGTTTTTTTTGAGTGGAAGTGGATCATGATGGAAGAAATTCAGTAGTTCTAGAAGTAATTGTCTGATGGAAGTGGAATACTGGCTGGAATTTGGGAGGGAAGATTATTGCTTCTAAAACAGATCCCTGATGGATCTTAGGAAGGGAAAAGGGGTCTGAGGAGTCAAACATTGTCAAAACTGTCCAAGTGTTTAGTTTGGAGTTTGGATCAATGTATTACTGGAATGAGGAAAGCTGTGTGTGTACGTGAATTGGCTTGCTGAGGTCCCACAAAATATAATTTTTGGGAGGCAGCAGACCATAAAATTGGAAAATTGATGTTGCAACTTCGTTCAGAGGACGTGAAGTTGTGTGAGGAAATTCAGTGTTTCTGTGGGGCTGGTTTGGAACAGAGAACTCATGAGCTGCACTTCTGTTATTGGGAGAAAAATTGGAGTTCCTTGGGGCAGATCAAGGAAAAAAGGATGTGCTTGTCCCTGCTGTGCTCTCAGCAGTGCTGGGGGAATCATCTGGTTCAGCTCCCAGGCAAATCAGGAGAAATTTAACTCCATAATAATGTGAATAAAGGGCAGGGGTGCAAATATTTGCATTGCCTTAAATTCCCACTAGGTCTTATGTCACTGGGGAGGTTCCCTTAATAACTTTGTCTTAATAAGATTGAACTTAGGAAGGAGCACTTATTATATTGTTTATTATATATATATATATAATAATAACAATTATTATATGATACTAGTTGCCATGTAAAAAAATAGAATATAATTAGGGATAATAGGGGGGAAAAAAATCTTCCCTGTTAGGGTGGGGAAGGGCTGGGATGGGATTCCCAGAGCAGCTGTGGCAGTCCCTGGATCCCTGGAAGTGCCCAAGGCCGGGTTGGACAGGGCTTGGAGCAACCTGGGAGGTTGAAATTAAATTAAGATCCCTTCTACCCCAGGCCATTCCAGGATTCTATGAATTAATTTTAATAATGAAATTAAAATGTGACCCTTAAATATGTGGATTTTTGTCCCTCTGACACTGCTTTTTGAAGTTTGCTGCATTTTGAATTCCTCTCGTCCAATGCTCCCAAAGCTGAAGGGAGGGGATGTGAGTTCATTCCTGGGCTGGAAAATTAGGGCAATTTCCCTTAGTGAGAAAAAGAATGTAGATATGAGATTTTCCAGGACAGGGTTTGACTCTAGGTATTCCAGGGGGAGAGCTTTAGCTCTTTGGTTAATAGCGAAAGTACACAAAGCCTAACACAGCAAAAAAAAAAAAAAAAAAAAAAAAAAAAAAAAAAAAAAAAAAAAAAAAAAAAAAAAAAAACCAAACAAACAAAAAAAAAACAAAAAAAAAACACATCCCAAAAAGCAGGCTTTAAAAGAAATTTCTTGGGATTTCATCTGCTAGCACTGGATATTTAGGAATTACTGGGCTAGTTATTAAAATTTGTGATATATACACAAGGAAAAAAAGTAAGAGAAAAAAATCTACGAGTTGGATCCTGTTTTGTTAACCTAATGTTTTATTAAGGACACGTTACAGGATGTTCATTTGTTTAAAATGCAGTTATTAAGTTTGATTCCATGTCATGAAAAATAGATTATTAGCTCTGCCTTAAAGCAGCTTAAAATAAATGGATTAATCTTGTCACTTCCTCCTCCCCCTCTCATTGTAATGTTTTAATGTGTCAGTGAATATCTTGTATTTATTTTAAATAATTTGATATGATGTAGCAGTCAGCTGCTCTTTATTTTCAAATATAGAAGGAACCTTTCCTTTTAATTTCCAAGGTGCATCCCCGGCTTTCCCTCTCTGATGGCCACTGGGAAATGTCTGTGCTGGCTACAACTCCTGGGGAGGTCACTTTGTCCTAGAAAAATCTACTTTAATTGATGCCTTAGGATTTTAGCTTTTCTATTTTCGATCTATTTGTAACCCTGCAGTTTTTTAGTGTAGAACTCTGAACTCCATGTGATGCCTTGAGAAGGCTCCCACAACAGAGGCTGGACAGAGTTCCAGAATAAAGCAGGGATTGATTCAAAGGATCTCCTCCATGGATCCACCTTGGGCAGCACAAGAGCCCAGCCAGGGCTGCAGCCAAGATCAACCAAAATGGTCCCAAAATGCCCCAGCGGGCACGGGGTCTCTGCCTTGGATCAGTTCTGCTCCATTTGCACCTTGGAGTTCATTGTCCCATCCCAGCTTTAGCCCATGCACTCCCATCCTGCTTGTTTTTCTCTCTCCAGCCCACGTTGTTTGTGCTCTTGGGCTGAGATTTGGATCATTTGTCCTTGGTGCCCAGCTGGAGAAGGAATTGTTTTGTCTCCCTGCTCTGTGCAGAGCTCAGCATCCCCTAATGTGAAGCCCAGACCCACAGACTAAAGCAGCACAGAATGTGAAAAATAGAAAAGCTCAAACCTGAGGCATCACATACCCAGTGTCAGCTGCTGCTTTCCCATTCTGGGCAGACACAACAATTCCTCTCCAGGCCTGGCAGTCAAGGACACCTCACTGCCTCAGGCCCCAGAGATCGGAGCAAACTGGGGGTCAATGACTTCATTACCTGGAGCTGTAATTGGAGGATTAACCCCAATATGCAAATGAACCAGACTTATAAAAGTGTGAAAGCCGTGACCCATGGTGCATTTTGGGTGCAGCCCCTGGAGGGCTTGGTCTGCCCCAAATGTACCTGAAGGCCCTTCACAGAATCCCTGGGTTGAGAGAGACCCTCAAGATCATCGAGTCCAACCCAGCCCCAGCACCTCAACTAAACCCTGGCAGCCAGTGCCACATCCAGGCTTTGTTAAACACACCCAGGGATGGTGGCTCCATCACCTCCCCAGGCAGCCATTCCAGAACTTTATCACTCTATTCCAGTACTTTATCACTCTTCAATAAATACAACTGCTTTTTATTCCATTAATTTTGTCTGGCCTCTGTTTTTAGGTAGCCCCAAAACTCCCAAAATGGACCATTCCCTAATAGGGGGAGGTCTGCAAACTTGATTTTCCCTTTAGGATGATCTCCAAGGATGGCTTCAGCCCTGCTTTGGGAGCTGACAAAAGGGGGAAAATGCAATCTTTTAATGCAGGCTCCCCTGTGGTTACAAAGGTGGTGTCTGGGAACAGCTCTTGAGAGCTTTAATGTGGCTCTGAGAGCTCCCAGCAGTTCCTGGCATGATAAATGAGAAGAACACATCAAAGCAGGCAGGTGGGAATGTTTTATTCCCACAAGTTTTCCCTGGCTGGGCAGTCCAACATCCCAAATGCCAGATGGGTGAAAATCTCAGTCAATCACGCGAGGCTGTGCCTTAGCAGATTTGTAAGTCTGTTTTACATTTGGACATTTCCATTAGCATTTTCCTCATTGTCAGGCTGTACCCATCTGGAACTAATTTGAAAATCAGAGGTTAATGGTCACAAAAGATGACTTGGACCAATTAACTGGAATATTTATAAGTTCTGTCTCTGTGTGAGCTTCGATTATAAATATTATTTTCACTTATCTGGCACTGGCAATAATAGCAATGTTTTAGCTATTAAATTATTAGCATAATTTGCATTACAGACACACACACAATCAAAATTTTGGGGAGATTGCTGTTTGTCAAAGGATGCCTATTCTCTAAAGCAGATTCTTTTCAACTTGTAAGGAAAAATACAGATTATTTGAGGCACATCAAAGCTGTTGTAATCTCTGTGTATGGGGATTTACTCTCCTTTAAAGTTTCTGCACTGGAACTCCCTGACTTTGTTGAGATCTCTGACTATTTGGATGTTTATAATAACAAAACCATGAATCATTTGCTCTTTTTTCACGTTTCATTTGCAAGATCTGAAGCAGCAAATTAATTGGATGTAGGGATTGGTTTAAAAGTCAATGTCACGGTGACAACTGGGAATTTGTAAAACTTTCCCAAGTGCCCTCTTCCTGAAAGTTGAGAAGTTTTCCCTCCTCTGTCATGAGAAAGAAATGAACTGAGAAGGACAGAAGAGGAAATCCTCTCTCCTGTCTTTACCACCTGCTCTGCTTGACCCAAATTTGCTTTTCTGCTGCCATGGGTGGAACCACACGTGTGGAATTTTGTGTTTTTCCCTGTTCAGGCTGTGTAGGGAAGGAGGGGTTGGTGCATCATTGAGCCTCTTAGGATGTTGTTCTCCAGGAGACAGGAATTTGACTGGACCCTCTAATATTTTGTAGCTGCTAAAATGTAGAAAACAAAATGTCTCAGCAGTGGACTGATTTCTGTGATGCATAAGAATTAAGATTTCAGGGTGTTTTCTGAAGCAATGAATTAAAGAAATTTAAATAAACGGGTTATTATGAGACTTGGAGGGGAACTCTTAAGCCCAGGAAAAATCCTTCAAGTGGGTGTTGATATTTTCACTTCACCTGGTTGGTAAAACCAACCAGAAATCTTTTTATATTCCTACTACAAACAGAACATTTAATTGTGTTCAAGGAGGAAAATATCCTATGGATGTGTCTTTTCATTCTCTGAGTGAAAACAAGAAGTGTCCAACTGTAAGAAAGGCAATCTTCATTTTAAACCCAACCTTTGGGATGTGAAGAGGCTGTTCAGTGCTTCGGGAAGTACAGGAGGTTTATTTTATTCCAAATGATCCCAGTTTAAGATCCTTCTGCTGCCTTTTCTTTGCACTGATGACTGCCAAGATGCATTAATGTAATTATCACAGATTCATGGGATCGTTTAGGTTGGAAAAGACCCTTAAGATCGAGTCCAACCAAAACCCAACCTTGCCAAGTGCAGCACTAAACCACATCCCTCGGTGCCACATCTAAGTGAGGCCATTAATAATTAAATATTATCATAACTTCTGATAAAGAGTTGAAAAAGTTTTGCATTTCTAACCAAATTAGGAACATCTTGGGTTTGTTTGGTTGTGGTGTTTTTGTTTTGTTTTGTTGTTTTTTTTTGCATTTAGAAGGGATTTTTGGGTCTCGCTTTATTGTTATGATGCATTATCAAAATCTACTTTGAAGAGTTATTAAAATGCACATTGTTGAAATCCACAGAGCAGGCAGCAGAGAAGTTCACCAGTAACAAGGAAAAGCTGAATATTTTCTGTGAGACTAAAGCACCAGGGTGGATTTTTGCACTCCTTGTCATGTAAAGCTGGGTCAACACTGGAAAATTTCATTGACTGTGTGGGAGACAGGAACAAGAATGAGTAATTCCAAACCCCTTTATTCATATTATGAATATTATATGATATTATGAGCTATTTTGAATGTCTGTATGGTGGTTTTTTGGTTTTTTTTTGCTATTTTTTTTCTTTTTTTTTGCCTTTTTTTTTTTTGCTTTGCTATTGGGGTTTTTTTGCTTTTTCTTTTTTGCTTTTTTTTCTATTATTTTTTTGCAGGTTTTTTTTGTTTGTTTTGGTTTTAGATTTATTTTTATTTTGGCTTTTCCAGCCTCATAAGTTAATCATAGTATGTGCCTCTGATTCTTTTCCTTAGTCTCGATCCTCTGAGGATGATTATTGTTAACAGTCATAGCTTTTGAAATACTCATTTTTGTTGACAAAATCTTGGTACAGCATCATGTCTGTGTACAGGTGGAGCATAACAGACTTGACTTGAAGGTGTCGTGACAATGCCAGTAGAAAAATCATCATTTACAAGGAGGGAATGGGAATATTTTGGAAGTTCAAAGCACATCATTTGTCCCTGAGTGTCACCTCCTGTCTCCATCTGTGCCACGCTGGTGACAAAAACAAGGAAAGCTTTTCCTGATCCTTTTGTTGCTGTAATTGTGCCTCGTGGCAGGTGACACCTTTGGCTGTTACTTGTCTTTAGGTGGTGGCTTCCACTTCTAGCAGGGAGGAAACGAAATCAGATCAGAATTTCTTGATTTCTGTGTACTGTCATTTCTCCTCAGGGGAGAGGACTTGGTGTAATTGCTAAAATGTTTGGATTTAAAGATGTGTGGTATATTTGGGATCCTCCATTATAATAGTGCTACTTATGTCCATGAATAGCATTAAATTCCTTGGGAAAAATCAATGTAACACTCACTGGAGTTTTGCTTTTCCTCATATTTACACACTTTTTAACCTAAATACCGTGGGGCTGGTTTCACACACAAATGGCGGCCTTTGTTGGAAGTATTAAATGATTTTTTATTTAATTTTTCTCTGAAAAGATTTGGGGGGGAATCAGCATCTGTATCCCTGCTGCTGTTCCCCTCACAAACAGAGCAACTGTGCATCCTGCAGAGCTGGAAATTCTGAATTACACTGTGATTTCATGTTAAAATAGTGCTTAAAAACCAGCTGGGCTTCTGCCCTTCAGTTTGGCTGTGCAGATTATGAAGAAAGGACAAAGCAGATTAGATTAAATCTTTTCAGGGTGGTGAATTTTGAGCAGGTCAAAGAAATATTCCAGTAATTTTAGCCAAATGAGTCAACGTTTTCTGTTAAACTTGAATTTATTGTGGTGGAAAAGCAGATTTTCCTGCCAAATAGCCAAATACCATTTCCTCAGATTTTAACTCCCAACTTCCTTAGTTGTTACTTGCAAAGCATTTTGAATTATCAGGTTCAAAGAAATCACTTTTACCAAACACCTTAAAGATCTTCAGTGACTTGATAACAATAAAAAAGTTGTAGCAGTGGTGGAAAGTCTTGCTAATCTCTTTTAGCAGATTTTCAGGGTGGAAAAAAGAATGTGTGTCAACACTGAAAATCTTGAGACTCCAAAACCCTGATTTTAAGACTGGTCCAGTTTGAGTTGGTAAATCCACTGTGATTTACCAAACCCTATAGTTACATAAAAAGGCCTAAAAATTAAAACCAACCAAACCCAGAACTCCAAAATTGTAGCTGAAGAACGCAGACAAAATGTTCCTTGTCACAAACCTGTTACTTTGTTCTCTGCTGATTTAGTGAAGAGATGAGGGGGGAAAGAAATCATTAGAGATGAGGTAATCATAAATTGTCAGGGTTGGAGAAGACCTTTAGGATCAAGTCCAAAACCCACCATGTCCAGCACTAAACCATGTCCTCAGGTGCCATTTTAACCCTTTTTAATGCCCTGTTAGGGAAACTTTGTTTCGTCAGAAACAAATATGCGGATATTCCTTATTTTAGCGTTTCCGACGCTTTTTCCCTCAATCTAAAATAAAGATGCAGAGCTGGGGGGAGGGAGGAGCTGTGCCATGGCCTTTGCTCCCCTCTCCTCCTCCTCTTCCTCACTCCTGCTGGAGCAGCAGCTGGGGAGAGCAGCAGGGAAGGAGGGGGTGGGTGCTGCAGGGAGCAGAAGGAGCTCTGAGCTGGGTGAGCATCCAGCAGCTCGGGCTGGAGCAGCAGAGCTATTTTTAACTCAGAGAAATACATTTCATTCATCAAAAAAAAGGAAAAAAAAACCCACCTTTTTTTTACATTTTTTTTAAGCTGCTTGTCCCAGGTAGGATTTCAGCCAAGCTCTAGGGGTTGGAGGTATTTAGCCTTTGGAAATGGTAGCTCCAATGCAGTGACCTCAAGGAACCTTGTCTTCTCTCTTCCCGTAAAAAGCATTTGCAACAAACCCAAAAAAAGCCACCTCAGCAGTTTCCCCTCTTTATCTAAATGGTTCCATCAGCCCCAGTAGGAGTGATTTCTTTTCTTTTTTTTTTTTTTTAATTCTATGCAGCTGCTGTGATATTACAGGGAAATATCCGTGGAACAAGCCATTAGCATTTGTGTAAGAGTGGCCATTGACTTCAGCAAGAGTTCTAAAGCAGGCTCCTGGTGCTTTATGAGGTAATCATGAGGCTGTTTGAGGACATAAACGTGCACAGAAATGCAGAGAATATTTGGGTTTATGGTTGTGGGAGCAGGTAAGTGTTGAGGAATTCTTTTGCTCAGAAGCAGCAAAATCAGAGGTCTTGGAGGGTGACACCATTCTGGGTGTTTTGAGACAATGGGGAGGGGTTAAAATGGAAAATTGATCTGCCTTTGAGAAGGTTTTTCCTGAGTTGTTGCCCTGATTTTTTTTTTAAAGTTTTCTCAAGCTTTCTGATGTTTGCATTTTTGTACAGAACTTTCTCACACACTTTATGTAAATAACTTATTGTTTTCATTCTTTTATGGAGGACGAGCAACCTGATGGACTGTTGGGTTGCCCAGTGATGTTGAGGAGGTGGCACTGTCACCCTCCAATGACACTGGCATTTCAGGAAGATATAAAAATGGAATCAGATTTTTTAATAAACAGTTTTCCATTTGTCTTGAACAGAACTGCGTCGCGTCGTTTGCGCTGTGTCCTACGGTGACACTGAGTGATCACTTTGTGCAGGGAGCTGTCCCCCATGGATATCATTTATCTTTCTGGTGGAACTTGCAGATATATTTTGGATATATACCTGTTTGGTAGCCAGGTTTCACAAACAGAAGCCGTGCTCCTGAGGCTGTTTGGTGCTCGATGGGGTTTGTCACAGCCTGGTGTCCCCAGCAGTGCCACTGCCAGCTGTCACCCTCACCTTGTGGTGGCCAGATCCTGCTGGCAGCAAACCCCAGCCTGCTGAGGGAAGGGGGATGGATTGATTCTTCTCCTCTGAGAAATCCTCCAGCAGATGGGAAAGATGAATGGGATTAGTCAGTGTGAACAAAGAGCACTGATGAGTCGAGTGTTTGTATTTGCACAGGCGTGGATGCAACACCGCCGGTTGTGGTTGTAGAATTCCGAGTGTTGTCAGCTCAGGAAGAACAAACTGAGGCTGTAATTTTGCTGGGGAGATCAGTGAAAAGAAACATTGATTAAAATAATACTGTGGGGATCCTGGTGTTCCTGCTGCAGGTCAGAAAGACAGAGCCCTCTGAGTGGGGAGGAGAGAATCCCACAGTGGTTTGGGTGGGGAGAGAGCTTAAAAATCACCCATTCCATGGGAAGGGGCACCTTCCACCATCCCAGGCTGCTCCAAGCCCCAATGTCCAACCTGGCCTTGGACACTTCCAGGGATCCAGGGGCAGCCACAGCTTCTCTGGGAATTCTATTCCAGAGCCAAGCCCACCCTCCCAGGGAGCAATTCCACCCCGATCTCCCATCCCAGCCTGTCAGTTTGAAGCCATTCCCCCTTGTCTTGTCCCTGCCTGTCCTTGTCATGATGTTCCATCATCCCCTAATGAAGATGTTAAACAGTGCCAGGCTGCACCAGAGAGATTTCCTCTTCCTAAATGACAGCCAGCCTTGCTGTGTGACACGTGGGCATGTGACAGCCCAGCCCCAGAGTCCCCAGCACCCTCCTTTTGTGCCCTGGGACTATTCCCCACTCTAGCATCTCTTCTGTGGTGTTTCAGGAGCACTGCAGAGCTGTTTTAGGCAGAGGATTTGTTTGCCTGCTATTGATTTTTGTTGCTGCTTTTAAGCTTTGGGAACTGGTTTGATACCTGTGGTTTGGGTTTTGTTGGGTTTTTTTTTTTTGGAATGCCTGTGAAGTTGGAGGGTGTTTTCCTAAGCCTGGCGAAATTTAGTTAAAAATAGGAAAAAAATGGATCTGGAATAGGACTTAGGTCTCCAGTGTGTTCTGTCTCAAAGCTGTAAAAACATTTGTTCCTTTTGCAGTTTTTTATAACAATGGAAAAAAGTGATTCTCATCAGGGGGCACCAGCACAGATTTCCCAGAGCAGCTGTGGCTGCCCCTGGGTCCCTGGAAGTGACCAAAGCCAGGGTGGATGGGGCTTGGAGTAGCTTGGGATAGTGGAAGGTGTCCCTGCTCATGAAATGGTTAAAAAATGATCTTCCATTCCAACCCAAATCACTGCATGGTTCTGTGTCTCTTTTGAATATAAATTGGTACAAATATGCTCAGTGGGAAGTCTGGGCTAAATTCCTGATAAATATATTACTTCAAAATCATCATGTTCTGATTTTTTTTTTTTCCCAGAAAGTAAATGTCTCGTATCACCAGGCCCTTGCTCACCTTGTCCCTGGGTAACCTGGGTAACCCTTTGTGTTCCACCAGGCTGTTTGGCCTCTAATTAGGCAGCTCCAATAATGAAGTTAGTGAGCATGACAGAGGGTTGGGTGCAGCTTGTGAAGTGCCAATCAGTGCAGAGACTGACATATTATGGCATTTCTTTCAAGGCTGGAGACAGATGATCTGAGAAGTTGGTTACAGAATAATTTTTCCCTCCTCCTACCCTGTACAGCTAAAGCCCAGAAGTTTCTAAATTAGGCCGTGGCTGTTTGATGTGAAGTGCCAGTGAGTTTTCTCCCAGGTTACTCCATATTCTTTAACACAACCATTATTTTCATGGAATCCCAGAATATCCTGAGATGGAAGGGACCACAAGGATCATCCAGCCCTGCCCCTGCCCTGCAAAGACCCCCAACAATCCCACCCTGGGCATCCCTGGGAGTGTTGTCCAAACTCTCCTGGAGCTCTGGCAGCCTCGGGGCTGTGCCCATTCCCTGGGGAGCCTTTCCCTCTCCTGGAGTCAGTTTTAGCAGACAATATTTATAACACTCAGCTCAAATGGCTTCTGGTTGTTCCTCCTGACTTGCCTTTGTTTTCTCAGCCCTGAGGGCTCTGTGTTAATAGTAAAGTTTTAATCCCCTGTGTCACTCCAGCTCTGTTAAACCAGTGTATTTACACTTGTCACCCATCCCCACGTGATTTATGTGTCACCTAGGCAATGGGCTACTGTGTCATGGTTCTGCCCTGATTAGATCATGAATTCCACCAGCCTGGCACTGACCTTGGACAGGATGCTCAGAAAATGAAAATAAAGCAGAAGAGCCTTATCAAGGAAATAAGGAATCTGATTTCTCCTTGTCTCCAGCACAGGAGCTGCTGGAATTTAAAGCTTCATCCATAAAGCTATGGAGCAGTAGATGTGCAAGTGTGACCAACACACAGCAGAAATCATTCAAATCCTGGGGAAAAACCCATGTCCAGCCCTGGAATCTCAGAGTGAGGACAATGCTCCAGGGGAGTTTGCTGCCTTTCACTGCAGCACAGCTCCTGTGGCCCTGCAAAGGCATTTAGGATTAATCTGCTGGTAATGCTTCAGAAACAAGGGGATTATTGCACCAACTGAAAGAATTAGAGTGAAAGGCTCTTTTCTATTGTAGGCCCAAGTTAAACAAAAGGGAAAGGAAATCCTGGAATATTAGTGATATGTTTTATTTAACTGTGTTTTAAATGAGCTGCACTCTTCAGTCACTTCAGGGCTTGTTCAGAATGTCTATATATATATATAGTACCAGTTTTGAAATAAGCACAGTACTTCTTCTCATAATATTATATGTAAATGTGCTGTTTGGCTCAGTTGGAAAATTTACTGAGTTTATACAGTCTCAAAATGTGATTTAGAATATTGGTGTCAATAACCTTTCTGATCTATAAAGTTTTTGTTTCATTTGTTTTTGTTAAGAGGCTTAACTGCTGGCAAGTTTAGGTATGAACTTCTGGCATCAAAGAACATGAAAATCCTGTCTTGCTAAAGGATGATTTGAAAGGCCAAAAAGGATTTAAAAAGTTGGCTTTCTCCAGAGTTATGGTAGCCCACTGTCTGAAATAATTTCTCATTAGCTTGCTTAGAAGGAAAAGAAACTTAACCTTCATTACACCAAATGATAAATGCACAATCCTCTCTGACATCTCCATGGAACTGTAGAGAAGGAAAAGGTGGGGTACTGAAATTTGGGGTTGATGGGCAGCAGGTTCTGAAGCTCTTCCACATCTCATTGCTTGCTCTTCTCAAGATCTTCTCCCAGGGGGGTTCAGATCCAAGCAGGAAATGATTGCATGCTCTAAATCTGAGCCAGACTTGCTGAATCCCTGGCTGAGCTGGGGATCACTCAGATTTCCCTTGCTCCAGCCTGAACGTGCTCACACAGACACTGCACAAAATTCCAGGAGGGGATGGAGGGGAATGGGGGGGTTGGAGGAGGGAAGGAGTTCTGGCACCACCTGATCTTTGGCTGTACCTGGCTGCAGGCAGGTGCTGGATTCCAGCAGCTGGGGCTGGCAGCACAAACTCATTTGTTGTGTGGTTTTGGACTCATGATTGACTCATTTGTGATTCTGGGCATGATGGGGGCTCTCTTGCCTGGAGCCTTTGAACACAGATGAAGTTCAAGGTGGGGATTCAGCTGCAGAGGAAGAATTTCACTTTCTCAAATCCAATCAGCTGTACCCATTGCACACATCACAGCTGCTGAGGCTCCTGTTATCCCCACTGCAGGATAAAGGTGTTTTCCATGTACACTTTATCCTCTGTGCTGCTCCCTGAGAGGCTCTCAGCTGAGAGGAATTGATGCTAAAGCTTGTACTTCTCCTAAAAGTCATGGAGGCCTTTTGCTCCAGGCCAGAGATCAGAGAAAACCAACAGTGAATCAAAGCTGACAGGTGAGAAGAAATAATTTCCCATTCTCCACATCCGTAAGAATTCTCTGTAGAAGTGAATTCTCTGAATGCCATCAGTCGGACTTTGTTTCTTCAAAAGCCTTGTTCAGAGCCTGCACAATGCTGTTCAAAATCTTCTCCTTCCCACTTGCCCGTCAGCTATGTTAATTTATTATTATTTACCATAATGTAATTCTAACTCCAATTAACTTATAATTAATAAGCACTTGACATTTTCAGACTACTTCAGAATTAATCCTCTCAATGTGCCTCTAAGTAGTTGTTATTGGTAAAGATGAGAGAACCAATTTTCAGATTATTCCTCTTTATTGAAATGAAATCTGTCACAAGGGGGAGAAAAAAAGAAAATGCAGCCAGTGAAATCCGACCTCAGAAGTTGGAGCAGTGGGAATTAAAGTGGTTTGGGGGTGTTGGTGAACCTGGAGCAGGCAGTGCTGCCCTGGGAGCAGGGGGAGTTTGGGATGGGAGGTGGCAGTGGGAATTCCTGTGGTGTGCAGGACTCGTGGTTTGGGGTCTCCAAAGCCTGGGCTGCCCCTCTGGCTGGGACAGAGCCCTGTTGGCACTTTCTCTTGGGCTTGGTTCAGAGATTTCAGTGGGAACTTCCCCCCTGTGAGAGCTGGGAAACAGCTGGAATGAAGCTTTTTGGAAAACAGCACAGAAAGCTCCTGTGTCCATCCCCAGGCACCCCAGAGAGTCCCAGAACATCCTGCATGGATATTCTGTGCTGCTGGAATGCCAGGGATGGTGGCACAAGGGCTCCACAGCTGGCATCACCCATGCCCTGTGCTGAGACTGCTCTGCAGGCCCTGACCTAACCCAAATTGTCAGTGTTAGGATCCCAGCTCTGTCCCTCTGTGTTGGTTTGGGCTGAATGAATAACTTAATAAGTAACTACTTGTGGCTTGTATTGTGGACTTTTTAAAATCTAATTATATAATATTACCTAAACACATGAAGAAGAAGGTGAAGAAGGACTGGCTTCTGCCCTAAAACCTCCATCTTGCTTTATATCTATTACTATATTCTAAAGCCTTAAACTCTAAGTTTCCCACCCTTTGATATCACACACTTCTAGTCAAACTCCACAGCCACAATCCCAGTTCTGTCATTCCATTTTGGAAGCTTCTCCATGGCCTCAGGTCAATGCAGTGTTCTCTTGGGGGTCAGAGCCTGTCAGCACAGAAAGTCCAAAATTCTCAGCAGCCAGGGTTCCACCAGGGAAGAGCCTGAGGTGGCAGAACCCCCTGGAGTGGAAGTCCCTCCCTGTCCCAGCCCAAGGACAGATTTCCTCGGGGTCTGCAGCATTCCCAGCTCCTGCAGGACAGGCTGCAGCTCAGCAGCTCCTTTCCCACCTTGCTGAATCCTCCTTGCTGCTCTCCTCCTGTCCTTTGTTTTTATTCCCTGGAATTCCTTGATCAGGCACAAACAGGGAGATGTGAGAGCTGGGGGAAGGTACTGTCAAAGACTGGATTTTACTTTAATTTAATATATATTTCATTTAATATATATTTTAATATATATTTGAGATAAATCCATCACTTCTGGGCTTTAGTTGTCTTCTTTTTCTAATTCCTGCTGTCTTTTGGGTCCCTCCAAGGCAGAAAGGATGCCCAGCTCTCCTGTCAGGGTGAGTGGCACACCCAAAGTCCTCTGCTGCTCCTTCAATCCTTATATTCCCTTCTTTCCCACCATGAAACATCCAGGGAATGCATATTTTTCTCATGTCTGTGAAGGAAAGACTAAACCACACAAATCATTGCATATTTTAACTGAAGTGGGTAATTTTCCAATTTTTTTGGTCAGCCTGCAATTGGCAAATCAGTTTTTCACTGAGCCTTAACTTGAGAGACCAATTCATCACTTGGACATAATAGGAGGGGAAAAAAAACCCTCTAATAAATCAATTTTAACGGGTCAAAACTGTAATCCTTTCACTTTTTCATTCCCTGGAGATACCCAGTGCAGCTGCTATTTAAAAAACAAACAAGCAGCTCACTATTGACTTCAGTCAGGACTAGATAAGACACAATCTATGCATGAGCAAGAAAAGTCTTGCAGGAGATGTAGAATATAAGAGAAGTAGATTATCAGCCATGCAGAGTTATTTCTCCCTTTAAATAAAAACAGATTAACATGCCAGCTTCCAAATCAATAACTTGAGTTTAACTTTCTCCCAAAGTTCACTCAGAAAACCTTTCAAAGATTTTTTTGCTGTCGTGCCAAGATAAAGTGTGAAAGCACCAGCATTTGGTTTCTAGAAAAACAGTGCTTTTATCTTTATTTTGTAGGACTCAGAGTATTTGTATCCTTCAGAATTACAGATACTTAATTTTTGAATTTTACTTGAAATCCATAGATTTCATAAGGGCTTTTATTTAATTCTTTCACATGAAGAACACCCATAACTTGGGGTTAAATCAGCTTAAAAAATCACCCTCTTCTCAATTAATACCCAGTTAAATTGATCTAAACTTTAATAATAAATCCACTAAATTTGGAATGTACATGTTTATAGCAGCACCTAAAGCTGAGTTTAATGCCTGGTCAGTTATTGCTTCAGGCACTTTGGATGTGGAGAGCTTCAATTAAAAAATAAAAAAAAAAATCCCAAGCTGTGTTAACAAAAGAAAGTTAAAAAAGTTTCTTACTGGAGCCCTAAAATAGGAGTTCTTTAATTGTGACTGAGTCTCTCATTGCTGATTTATCTTCTTAGTACCTTAAGTGGCTTAAAAACAGCAGCAAGAACAATATCAGCAAAAAAAACCACAAAAAAAAACAAACAACCCAACTCACATAAATACCCAAACAAAAACCAAAAAGAAAGTTAAAGATTTATTTGCAAAGTTTCACTTCTTAGGTAGAGCTAAATCTGCACTTTTTAAAACTCCAGATGAGTAACGAGCTGAAGGTCTAAGTGGAAGCTGCTAGAAAAGTAAATAAATTAAACAAGCCCAAGTTCTTTAATTGTAGAATCTTCTCTTTTTTTTCTTTCCTTGGTTCACTAAATCACTTTTTATGGCTGGTAAAGAAGCAGAAATTTACATCCTGTCCCAAAAATAAACAAGCAGGAGTGAAATTTCCTTTGGTCTTTTTCCTTCTCTTCATAGTCAGTTGATCTGATGAAATCATTTGAAATAATGGTTTGTAAGAACTCTCAGCCTATCCTAGGAAGAACAAATTAATAATGGGATGGCAAGAAGTAAAATAATGGGATGGCATCGATTTCTTGAGTAATGTAATCCTTGCATTGCTCTTTTTTGGTCACAAGAAACTGTTTTAAAAGAGGAGAGTCTGCAAAAAACCCTCCCTCAGAGCCCTTGGGGTGGGACACACAAATAATTCCATGGAATTATTATTCCATGGCCTCAATCCCATGGATCCCTGGGGAATGGGGCAGGAATTAGCTCAGATTTCTTAGGGCTGCTCCTGAATTTCCTGAGAAGGTCACATTGGGAACTTCCATAAAAATTTGAAGCTGCTCTGTAACTTTTCCATGTTTAATTCATCTTTGGTCTCTTGCATTTCTTTTCTTTATGCCGGGTCCTAAACCTTTCAACTGATATTATAAAATCTGGGCTGAAATGAGTGTTCTGAGGTGGGAGCCAATGAGAGCTTGTGGAAAGATTTGGAAAGATCAGCATTTAATAGTTGTGCCTATTATCAGCTTTGATGTGGGCACCAGAAAAATAAAGCTGTCTTTCTCAGTGGACATTAAGTTCAGCTTAATGCAACACAGCAGGAGTCTTAAAATTGCAAAGTTTGGCACAAGAGGTCAGGGAAAAACTTAAAAAAAAAATAATTCTGAGCTCATTCACACGCCCTGTAAAATGCTGGAGGATTCCAGGGGATTTACAGCTGCCAATTTCTGCTCACCTGAAGCCAGAGGGATGTGTCCAGTGCACTGGAATGAACCTGTATTTTCTAGATATTAGATGTGTAAAATAAGCCAATGACTCAGAGAAATACTGATATTGCTTACCCAGCTGTGCTTGCTTGATTTCCTACTTCCCATAAGATGTGTTCCCAAAAGTTCTGTTTTACCAGGCTGGGGAGGCTTTAAAATATGCAGATATCTGTGGTTTTTCCTGCAGATTTGGACGTGCCTGTAGGTGCTTAGTCACAAGCAAGTCCAAGACTAATTGTCTTTTCTAAAAATAAGGGAATCTACACCAGAAGGGGAGGCTCAAAGGGCTTGTTAAAACACTTGCAAGCTGAAGCAGAAGTTTCCCTAAAAGGAGCCCTATTCAGCACTTATTTGATGGGTGCCTGGGTAAACAGAACATTTGTGCTACCCAGGCGTTCTGAATCTCGGTTATTTTTGCTTTTGCTCATTTCAGACAGATCTGCAGAGCTGCATTTCACCATTTCCAGGCTGTTCATGCTGTGCAGTCCTTGCCAGGGACGTGCTCAGTGACAGCTCTGGTGACAGGGTGACAGCAGAGCTGAGCAGCAGTTTTATTGTCTGTAGGCTCAGGTGCTGCTCAAACACAGATCTCAAATGGTGGCAGCCCCACATCGAGCTCTTTGCTGATAATAAAGTTGTGTGCTTTCCAAAACATCACAGGAGGGGAACTTCCATCTCATAATGAGCTTGGAGTGTCCATGAAAGCATCAAACAAAATTAGGGACAGCAGGCTCTTAGGAAGGGGAGAAATGTACTCAGCTTAAATTGGGGAAAACCAGCAAAAGTGCTTGTCAAAATTTAGTAAAAGGTTTTGTGAGTGGTGAGAGAGATGTAGAAACCTCAGTCTTGTCCCTGCAGGAAGAAGAGAGCAAAAGCAACATTCCTTGATTTACTGGGGCTGTTGGGGCCACATAATATCACCAAAAGCAGGAGATCTCAATCCCAAAGGTGCTCCTGAGCCAGAGAGAGGAGAGTTCTGTTTGAGTTGTTCTGGAGGAAGAGTTGCTGTTAAGTAGCGTGGTTCAAACTGGAATAGTGTGGGCTTAGGTGGGATATTGGGAAAAAAATTCCTGGCTGTGAGGGTGGGGAGGGGATGGAATAGAATTCCCAGAGCAGCTGTAGCTGCCCCTGGATCCCTGGCAGTGCCCAAGGACAGGCTGGACAGGGCTTGGAGCAGCCTGGGACAGTGGGAGGTGTCCCTGCCATGGCAGGGGGTTGGAATTACAACTTCCACATCCCAACCCAACCCATTCCATGGTTTAGGGCAGAGAGCAGTAATGCACCACAGGTGCTGTGCAGGGAGAACATGAACCAGAAAGCCCAAGGCCAGGTTGGTCACCAGAGTGAATTTCTCACTGGCTGGTGTGGTGACCCCACCGTGTCTGGTGACACCGGGGTCATTGCAGTGTCCGTGGGACTCTGGCAGCTCTGGGTGGGACTGGTGTTAGTGGGACCTGTGCTGCTGGACACCCCCACCTGCATGGAAATGAATCATCTTGGAAATAAAGCTCCAGCTGGAATATTTCAGGTCTTGGAGGTTTTTCGTGTGCCCTGGGGGAGCAGTTGGGCTCCAGGTGGAGGTGGCTGTTCCCACAGAGCTGAGCTCCTTGGGGACACACAAAGCTGCTTTCTCAGGGCAGCTGTTTCTGTGGAAAAAGTGGCTAAAGCAGGAAGATTTGTCTTCATTTTCCCACTCCAGAGAGTTTCTGTTGCCCGCTCTCAGGTCAGCACTTCCCTTGCAGTTTGTCAGCCTCTGTGGCTGCAGTAGCTGCAGGTGACTCTGGGCTGTGTTTAGATTAAAAAGAGCTTTTTGCTGGCACTGTGGGCCTTGTTCTGGTGCTCCTCCACAGGGAGAGGGAATCCTCCACCAGGACTGTGGGCTGTGGATTATAAGGAAGAGATCTGGGAGGTTGTTCAGGATATTATTTGTTCATAAAATCATGGAATGGTTTGGTTTGGTTTGGAGGGGACATCCAGGACCATCTCTTTCCACTCTCCACCTTCCTCTAGACCAGGTTGCTCCAGGTCCCATCCAGCCTGGCCTCAAACACTTCCAGGGAGTTTTTCTCAAACAATTTCTTACCCTTTTAAATTTGGTATTGTGGATTTTTCCTTGACTGAGTTGAAATTGCACCTTCAGTGAGTTAAGGTATAAAGACCCCACATCAGCAGTGGGTTTGTGATTTCCAGTCAGTTTTCATGACTAGGTGGAACAAAATGAACCCATTTTTGTGTCTCTTCTGCAAGTTCCTGCTGCCCCACTTTGTGGAAAATGGGAATGTTCAGGTTGCTCTAGAGCTGGGCTAGAATTTGTATCTGCACAGGAGGTGATGAACTGAGCAATCCTTGGAGCGAAATATACTGAGCACATTCAATTGCAAAGATTGAGGAATCTCAAAGAATTCCCTTGCCCCTGGAAGAACCTATTGATTCCTTATGTCATAGAGAGAGAGCTGGCAATTAAAATTAAAATATATCCAATATATGTGGTGGTACCCTTGATGAAGGAAATAATTAAAAATATGATTTGTTTATGCTAATCCGTTGAACAGGAGGATGGGTGTAAGTTCTACTCAGCTCATAATTACTATGTATTGTGCAAAAATGAGCACAATTATCTAATGAGTAGAAATACAATCTCAGATGACTTGCTAGGACATGTTTTGTGGTATTTCAGTGTTGCAAAGTGTTTGGGATTTGAGAATGCATTTGATTAATGCACGGGGAGGTGATACAGACATATGGATTCATGACAGCTGACAGTAAATAATGCAAAGTAAAGCCTGAAATGTAAAATAATTCAGTTTTTGTTGTAATGCAATTAAAGCAGCCTTTAGTACCAGGCTTAACTCCTCCCCTTTAATCCTCACAGAAGCTGTAAAAGAGTTTTGCTAAAACCAGAGCCTTGCTCTGCACATTTCTTGTCAGAATTTTGCAGGGAAGGCAGTAAATGTTGCTGTGAGCTAAAGGAGACAAAGAGGCTTTGGTTGGTGCAATTAAAGATCAGCTTTGTCATAATCATAAACCAGGATTTCAAGGTCCTGGCCATTGGCTGCTCTGTCTTCATTAATAAATTATGGCCCTGACTGCAACATTTAATTATTTGCAAGGGTCTTTTATTTTTCCCCTCTTTAAAGTGATGCTCCCCACTCTGATACTGGTGGGGAGAAAGAAAAACGATCCCAATTTCAGCTTGTCCAGAGGTTTAAATATATCAAAGCACGTCCTAATGAGCTTTGTGTTTAAAATTTTATAATATCCAAGTGTAACATTTCAGAATTGTGCCCTTTGTCTCCTGTTCCTGAGGAAAGAGCTGGGCTGGAGGTCGGGAGCACAGGCAGGGGCAGATTCTCTGCTCACATTTTGTCTGCTTGGCACAGGAAAGCCATTAAAGGAGAGCTTCCAGAACTCTGAGTTAAAAGTTCATCCCCAAAGTTGTTCATCAGGAGCAAGAAGTGGCTCCTGAGCTCTCTCAGTGAGAGTTATGGGGCAGGGAATCATAAAGGTGTCACAGAGGGGACTTTTAGTGCCCAGTGTGGCTGAGAGGCCCCTGGTTAACAGGAATTTTAAGGGATCCAGCCTAGAAAAACCTCCTCAAACCACAGGGTGTTTTCATCCAATATTTGGGAGTATGAATTGTTAATTGGAGCAAGCTACTTCAGTTGGTTTGATACTGTTCCAGTGAAAATAGAAACCCAGATATTTGGGAATGGGATGAACAGATGAGAGGTCAATCTGAGATTCCTTCCTGAATTATTTAGGATATTGACAGGAGGAAGGAGCTGCTCAGTAGTTTCCCCCATGTTCATAATGCAAGGTGAGCAGTAAATACAACTTCTTAACTCAGCCACCTGATTTATGGCTTCATTAATGAAATGGATGGAATTTCTTTCATTCATTACTTATTCAAATAGTTTGGAGAAAATATATGTTTTAAATCAAATGCAGTGGAATTTCTAATGAAGCCTCCAGAGACACATGGAGTGAATATTCAAAGGAATGTCTATATATATACTGATTCTAGAATAGTTAATATATTAGTATGGAAAAAAAAAATCATCTTGGCTCAGTCATACCGTGCAAGATTTCTAATTCCCTGAAGTGATGGATGGAACTAGTGTTCAATTGCTGAAGTAAAAAATAAAATAGGAAGTATTAAATATATGGAGTTGTTTTCTGTGGGTGGTACAGTCAGCAAGAGAACTCCCAGGATCATGGGAAGTGCCTGGAGTAACAAATCCTGAAGAGGAAAGATCCATGGAGCCCATACAGGATTTTGGTTTGGTTTAGTTCGGGTGCTTTAATTATCACTTTTATTTATTTATTTAAGTTTGGCACAGGAGGAGCAAGCAGCACCTCTGTGATCCATCCACTGACCTTGGGTGCTCTTTCTCTGAAAGGTTTCCTGCAGCTGGAATAGAGCTGGGCCGGAAAATAACATCCCATACCTACAAAATGAGGAATTTGAGGCTGTGGTGGTGCCCTCGAGGAAGGAACTGTGAGGGGAAAGATGGGCTCCAGATGTGCCTGGACAGGGCTGGGACCAACCTGGGCCAGTGGAAGGGTGGCAACAGAGAACAACCTTGAAGGTCCCTGCCAACACAAACCAGTCTGTGATTCCAGCAGAGCTCATCCATCCAGCATTTTTCCAGTAGATCTGTGGTGGGAATAAGGGAGGGAGTGCAGAGCAGGTGGAGAATTCCTCTTCTCCACAGGGAGAGGTTTCTGTGTCTGGAATCCTGATCTGTCCTTGAGCAGCCTGCAGAGCCTGTGGGGCAGTGGGAAGAAGAGGGAGCAGGATGGTGAAGCTGAGCTTTTTTTGGGAGTAAATCCAGTTCCTGGGCAGCTCCTGAAGCAGCTCAATGTGTCTTTCCATGCTTCCAATGTTTCCAGGCCAAGTACTTCCAAAGCTCTCCTTTGCTTATGTGGAAAAATATTGAAGGAATATTGATATTGCTGGCATTTTCCTTGGGCTTCCTCTTTCCAGCTGAGCTCAATCTGTCCACAGGAACACAATCCCTGCTTTCTGCACATGGAAACCTTGCTAGGCTGAGCTTGGGAATGAGTTTTCCTCTGGTGTGGAATGAGCTGGGGTTCTGCTCTCAGTCATTGATCAGTGCTCTCCCCAAACTGTCCTCACAGTTGTGTTTGTGTGTGTAACCACCTGTTTCCACTAATTAACAAAAAGTTAAGAATGAAATTCCCAAGGGAAATTAGTGTCAGAACCAGTTCATAGAAATAATTTCACCTTCTGCTTGATCCCATTTTTGTACTATTAAAAATCCCATTTCTGTACTATTAAAAATCTATACAGTTCAATTTAAAAAAATTCTGGCATTGGTTATTTTCATGCTGGCTGGAGCTCTGTTCTGACACACTGACAATGAAAATATTTTTCCGTGGGAGCAGCTAAACTGACTTTTCACCTGGAGAGGGAACTTCAAACAGGCCGAAATTCTGGTTTTTAATTACATTTTAACTACTGAAGGTGGATTTTCTTTGGTCAGACATTAAAGGAGCAGCTTTATGGCATTGTCAGCTGTGCTTGAATATAAAATGGAGTCTCTGTATTTTCCTGGTGAGGAAGGAATTCACAGTTTTGCACTGCAGCTCTTAAGGAAGGAATGGAGCAATATTTTGGACTCTTTATTATCCCCATTTATGAATTTTAAGGAGAATGCTTTGGTGTTTGGAGTTCCAGCTGGAGCTCGATAAATTTAGGGATGTTCTTTTTGTTTGTTTGTGCATTATCACCACTTTGGGGATAAATCTCAGCCAAGGCATGGAAAAATGCAATGTCTTGGGGGGGATGAAATTCCATGCACATGGGGAAGAATTTGGGAGTTTATAGGGGATACAGTTAGGGTGAGAGGCACTGGGAAAGGTTGGAATTCCATTCCTGAATCCCTTTTGGCAGTGCAATCTGCATTTCTCAGTGCAGATACAATTATTTAACCCATCCCCCACCAGGACAAGGCTGTGTTGGGCTGGGAGAAGGGAGCTCCGTGGATGTGAAATGTTACCAAGAAATTACAGTTATTAATAAAAAGAAAAGCCTTAATTAATATCCAGCTCATAGCATCATTAAGTTTGGAGAAGCCATGGAGTCCAGCCATCCCCCCAGAGCTGCCAAGCCCAGCACTAAACCACATCCTTGAGTGCCACATCCAGGGGATTTTTGTTGGGATCCACCCATTTTCCATGGAGCTGAAGGTCCCACTCATGGTTTGTAGCTTGGAGTCTGCCCCAGCTGGGGTTCAGGACCTCTGGGTGCTGGGAGCAGCAGAGATGGAAGTTCCCATGTCCACGAGGGCAGTGTGGGGAGGCAGAAGGGTTTTTCCACTGCCTGTAATGAAGCCTAGGTTTTTAATTAAATGCAAATCGCAGTAATTCCTTCATTCCATAGAAATCCAGAGTCAGATTCCCTTTGCATTCCTGAGACCTTAATAAATGAACCAGCAAGAAGTGCACTGAGATAACAAGAGCTTCCAGAAAGAAACATTATGACCCATTTTAAAAACCTTTGTTGATTTTTGAAGCATTTTAATTAGTGAGACACAATACAGTAAAATAGTTTTAATGTTTGTTTTTTTGGTAACTGCTGAATTGTCCTCTTGAAATTATTTCCTTTTAAATAGCAAAGCTCTTTAAGGATGATTACTTTATTCATCTTCAGGCTGGGAGGGCCAGGCACTGAGTGAGAAATTAAAATTGAAGGGGGTTTTGTACACAGGCTGGTCCCAGTCCTCCTGCACATGCCAGCAGCAGCCAAATCAATTTCCAAACTTTGATTTGTTTGTAAAAATTATTTTGACAGATGGCATGTGCAGGGGCAATTTCAAACCTGACTTTTATGGTGTGTTTATGATTCTTTGTAAATAATTGCATAGTTTCTTCTGAAGGAATAACATCTTAGAAGATGATTACATCTGAGGCTGCTCTGCTGAGCTCAGTCCAGCACAAATCACAGAGGCTCTCTATTAGAGCGAGTCCTGCTCTTTGTGTTGGATTGTGCAGCAGCATTGCTTGGAATGATCATTTCCTTTTGTGCTGTGGCAAAGTGGGGATGCAATCTGTGTTCTCACCACCTGCCAGACTTCAGCCACCAGCTTTTTCCTTTTTCCTTTTTCCTTTCTCCTTTTCCTTTCTCCTTTTCCTTTCTCCTTTTCCTTTCTCCTNCTTTCTCCTTTTCCTTCCTTTCTCCTTTTCCTTCCTTTCTCCTTTTCCTTCCTTTCTCCTTTTCCTTCCTTTCTCCTTTTCCTTCCTTTCTCCTTTTCCTTCCTTTCTCCTTTTCCTTCCTTTCTCCTTTTCCTTCCTTTCTCCTTTTCCTTCCTTTCTCCTTTTCCTTCCTTTCTCCTTTTCCTTCCTTTCTCCTTTTCCTTCCTTTCTCCTTTTCCTTCCTTTCTCCTTTTCCTTCCTTTCCCCTTTTCCTTTTTCCTTTTTCCTTTTTCCTTTTCCTTTTTCCTTTTCCTTTTTCCTTTTCCTTTTGCTTTTTCCTTTTTGCTTTTTCCTTTTTGCTTTTCCTTCTCCTTTTTCCTCTTTCCTCTTTTCTTTTTCTTTTCCTTCCTTCTCCTTCCCCCTTCTCCTTCCTCCTTCTCTTTTCCCCTTTCCCCTCCCTTCCCTGCTTGGCTCCTCACACTCCCTCTTTAAAGGATTTTGCTTTCCCATCAACTCCACAGCTGGAATGGGAGGAAGTGAGGCTGGAGGAATTCAGGAAAGCATCAAATACCTGGAGGGCTTGATGCAAATAGGAGAGGAACCTCTGAATGTCCTCCCAAAGGTGGCTCCTGGCATTGCTTGGTGCCAGCTGGACCCCACTGGCAGCAGTTTGTCCTGTGAATGCTTTTTTTTTTTGGCTCCTCACAGAATTCTATTAAATAATAGTTTCATCTGTTGCTTATTATCCAGGCCAGGATAAATCTGTTGGGTTGGAGCTGCTGTCTCCATGTCTTTGCTGCCTGTTCCTTCTCTTTTGATGGGGCAGAGCTGTTCTGAGTGGTGGCAGGAATTTTCTGGAATCCCACGTTGAGGTGGCTGTGACCCTGCAGGGTCTGTGCCCTCACAGGTACCCTCTGAACCCAGGGCTGGGAAAGCTTTAATTGTGAAAATATTTGTGCATTGATTCCAGCCCTGCCCTGCTCAGCCTTTTCCAATGCCTGACCACTCCTTCTGTGAATTTTCCCTGAAATCCAAATTTTCCCTGCTGTCCAAACCTCCCCTGGCACAGCTCAGGGTCATTTCCTCTCCTTCTGTCACGTGGGAGATCAGACAATGCAGTGCCTCAAATAATGGCATAAACATTTAATAAATCCCTGAAAACTGAAACACATCAGATGGCACAGGGGGCAAAATTGCTGCCAGTGCCTTTGTGGGGAGATGGGAGGAGGCTCCAGTTAAGGAAAAGGTGGGCACAAATTAGGGAATAAAGCAGTTTTTAATCACAGGGCTGTACAGTCCAGCAATTCCTTGGATTCCTGTTTTATGATCTGCATCTTGTTAAATCCTCTCTCATCGAAGAAGCACTCAAAGCATCACTTTAGGTGATGAGCTGACAATTCCCAAAGGAGACTATTATTTATTATGAGGTGATTAATTTGCATCCACTGATGGATAGCTTTGGAATTTGTCCCTGCACTGATGAAAATAAACTCTTCTTAATTTGTTTTCTCACAGCACAACTTTTCTCCTTAAAATCTGATGCAGGCCTTGATCACTGATCTGTGAAATCCACAATAATCCCTTTATGACAGCCTTGTCTCTTGAGCTGACCATTTAAAGGCCTAAGGAACTGCAGAGTTCTTCTAATTAACTTGTCTGAGACTCTGTTTATTCCATTTGTCTTTTTTCTTTCTTATTTTTCAGTGTCTCCATGGCATCTGTTTGTTCTCAGCCTTTCTTCTCACCCTCTAATTATAGGCAGGGGAAGTAAAACCCTAACCTTGCTGGAAATTGGTTAATATTAAAATATTCCCCAGATGAGCCTGTAAATCTCCATCCTGCAATTTGTTGGTGCTTTACTCAAGAATTCACCTTTGGAGTGGATGCAGATCTGCAGGACAAATTAGTAACTGTTTCTTGCATATTTAAATTTCATTTTCGACTCACAAGCCTGAACAAAATTTCTGCTTTCATGCTGAGAATTGGCAGGGATGAACTGCTCCAAACTTAAGGTGAAATGAACAAAGAACTTTTAAGAAATTCTACTGTGACTATGTCCTTTTAAGAAAGGTTCAAAGTTATTTTTTACTGTTATTAAAGGAATTATTAAATATAAATCTAACGCTGTACAAATACAGAGGTCTGGGTTCTAAAAATCAGGAATTAGACAGAAATATCCTCTCTTGGAGGACTTTTCAAGATGATTTCCTTGGGACTTTTTGAGTAATGTGAGATGAAATTTTGACCCTTTGCTACAGGTCTGTCAGCTTTTCGTCTGATTAAAAAATACAAGTTTAATCAGAAAAGATACAAACAAAATAACCCAACTGAAATTACATTCTGAATTATTTAGGAGGGCACAGGAGATGAAAGCTGCTTAGGAGTTTCCAGGTTGGAGATAATGCATGATGATCGATAAATGAACACTGTCCTTCCTAACCCCAAATATATTTGGCATCCATTATTAAAGAGGCATAAAATTGTCTGATTCCATTATTAATGCAGGGCTCTGCTGGAGCTGAGGAGGTCACACAGGAAGAACTTAGACTTGGATTCAGAGTTTTTAGTTTTAATTATTTTAAAGGATTGTAGAAGAGCTGGTTTCAATCCTCACCTCCCCTTCAATCTTTCTGTCTTGGTTAAATCCTTTTTAGTCTTTGGAGAGAAATGTGAGTTGGAGTGGTACAGCTCTTAAATTTGGGAGTGCTTGGGGTCTGTGCCTTTAACAGATTATCCCTTAAAACACAGAGCCAAAGGACAAAGATGAAACAGAAATGTTGACAGTGCATTTACTTTGTTTGTGCCTTGTACATTACAATTCCTAAATTCCCAAGCTTTTCCATAGCAGCTCTGCCTTCATTCCTGTAGGACTTTTCTTCCTGAACCACTCTGATCTTTCCCTTCCATACCTGCCCTCATCTCCTTTTCCCAGAGACTGCAAATGTAGCAAGTCCTGCTGGTAATTTGCATTTTGAGGCTTCCTGACTCTGGAGCAAAACCCTAATGCTGGTTATGGTGTGGCTGTGTTCTCCCAGTGCCTTTGTTCCTGTCATCACCTAATTCCATTTCATTTTACATAACATCAAATATTCAGAGATATTTATAAAGTTTGGGATACATTTGCACCTGTTTTGTACTGGGAATCCTTCCATGCCAGGAATTCTGAACACCTGCCAGACTTCAGGCACCAGCATTTTTCCTCC
>WBNO01021558.1:0-15517 GCA_013400575.1 Peucedramus taeniatus | reverse complement strand
AGCCAGCATGTTCCGAGGTAGCCAATAAGGACAATGGCACCCTGGTCTGGATCAGGAATAGTGTGGCCAGCAGGACCTGGGCAGTGATCGGACCTCTGACNCACACCTCGAGGGCTGTGTTCATTTTGCAGGCCCCTCACAAGTTAACATTGAGGTACTGGAGTGTGTCCAAAGAAGGCAGCAGAGCTGGTGAAGGGTTTGAAGCACAAGTCTGAAGAGGAGCAGCTGAAGGACCTTGGCATAAAAAAAAAGAAGCTCAGGGGGAACCTTATCACTCTACAACTGCCTGAGAGGAGGTTGTAATGATGTGAGTGTCAGTCTCTTCTCCCAAGTAACAAGGAATAAGACAAGAGGAAATGGCTTCAAGTTGCCCCAGGGTGAGTTTAGATTGGATTCTAAGAAAAACTTTCTTCACCAAAAGGGTTATATCAAGCATTGGAACAGACTACCCAAGCAAGATATTTTAAATACCTCCACTAATCCTGGAGATATTTAAAAGACACAGTAACCTGGTGTTTATGGACATGGCTCAGTGCTGGAATTTGCAGTGCTGCGCTGGACTCTATCATCTTAAAGGTCTTTTCCAACCTACATGATTCTGTGATTTTAATCATAAACCTCATACTCTTCTCTCTAGCCTCCCATGTTTGCAACACAAAAAAAGTACACAACACTTGAATATAAGCTCTGTTGACAAGATTTCATCACGCTAGAATTAGCAGAATTTCCAGAGCAGATAAAAACAATAAAGCTTGACAACTTTTTTTATTTATTTTGAATTTGCATCCTTAGGAAATGAAGCATAACAGTATTTATGTCGATATTTCATATTCCGTGTTCACTCAGAGTCAAGAACCCAGGTTTCCCTGGCAACCTCCATTGTTTTGCCTCCACAGGTTGCTGTAGTCTACCCTCACCTTGGCACCTGCAATACAGCACAGCCTGTAAGGCTGGGACAGAGCGGCGCTCGCTTGTGCTGCTGCTGCCACAGCCCTGACCTTCAGCAGCCAACACAGCCCAGCACAAAAGGAAGCCTGACCTTGCCTTCTTGGTGGAAGCCAAATTAATTTTTACAGATCTTTCCCACAGGTTCAGGTTGTCAAACCACACAGCACCAGCCTGGGTTAAACTGCATCCAAAGAGACAGCAGCTACAGACCAGCTCTCTGATACAGCTGGCAGTCTGTTCAAATGAGCTGATATTCAAGAGCTGAAGAAAGGGAATTTCAGAGAGCGACAGACAGACACAGGGTGAAGTCTCTGCTTCCAGAGGAATTGCCGAAATGTGTCTGAGCAGGTGCAACAATGAGAAGAAAAGCCCATAAGAAGAATATTAACTTCATTTCTATCTGAAGTTGTTAATTGTAGCTGAGGCACAGGCCCTTTCACAGCTGAACTGGCATTTGGATTGACCACTATTGACAGCTTGTTTACTGGGAAGATCTTAAGAGCTAGAAATGCTCATCATATAGCTTAAGCTCCTTCCCTCCAACATGGGGAAAACACAGTGAGGGGGAGGCTAGCTCCTTACATTCTTCTGCAGCAAGAGGAGAAGAAAACCTTTTACTTTCTGGTTTTGCATTGAATTTAGAAAATTTGACTTGCTAATCTTTTATACGTTGGCATTCTTTCATCTTCTTGAGAGATAAATATTTTTAATCAGGCAATTCCTTTCAGGATAACAGTGATTCAAATTATACTGATGAATGATATCAATCAGTTATTAGGCATGAAAAATGTGTACGTCAAACCCTAACAATGTTTATCCTAACAAAAGTGCAAAGCTTTTTTCTCTTTTTTTAAAAAAAACCCAATTCTCTAACAGCTTTTTTCTACACTCAAGAGGGCTTTTTTTCTTCAAATGTTAGAGTAAAACCAGCAGCTAACTAGTGAGTCCTGTTTGCAGGAGAACATTATTAAACATTCTAATTAATCTAATTAATGGACGATACCATGCATATCCCTGCAGATATACAGAAGATATTTTCAAAGTCTGCTTTTTTAAATGGAAAATTAACATTAAATGCCACTGCTGCCTTTAAAAGCCCTAGTCATGGTTGTCTTTTCTTCCTCATTATTTTGCCAGATAACTATCTTGACTCAGACAGCATCTGACTCCTCAGGATTTTAAATGATCAGAACATCAGGGCCAGTCCCAAGGGAGTCCAAGCACAGAGCTCTACCTCTCTCTGCCCCTCATCCAAGGAGTCAGACTGTGACCCTTGCTGCAGAGGAAGTGGCTTTGCTGAAACAGGACATCTGTCAAAGCTGCTCATCCCTCAACTTCTTCATGCAGTAAGGGAATGCCTGGACTACACCATGAGGTTTTCACTGGCAAAGATAATGCCACGCCAACGGCTGCACCAGGGCATCAAAGATACCTGACCATTCCACAAGCCAGCAAGAAATTTGGGGTGGGCTGCTGCAGAAAATGCTGTAATGAAGGGACAGTAATTTCAGGCAAAGCCTAGGGAGGGCATAGCCACAAGCCTTGGTGAGAGACCCATACGTGAGTAGAAGTAACAGCAATATAACCTGAGCATATTCCTAGTTTGCCTCTAACGCATTCCTGTGGAGATACACAGGAATGGGCAGCTCTCAGCACATCTCAATGGCTGCTGAGCAAACTTAGCTGATGAATTTGTAATGAAGGAAGTTGTTTGTAATTCCCATCTAGTCCACATGTGATCTAAAGTGGTGCCTGACACAAGCTACCCATCTTGTCTTTCCTCTAGATTAAGCAGCACACCTAACACAACATTCCTCTACCTGACAGCAGAAAAGATCAACATGTTTATTTACTTTTCAGAAATTCCAAGAAATTTTCCAAAGACCCAAATGCTGACAAACCTCATCATGGATGGGATCTGCATAGTATGATCAACTTAAAGGGATTCTTTTGATAGAGACTGTCCAAGTTCCCAGCATTAGAAGGGACTTAAACTTACTCTCACTTTTCCCACTACATCTCTGATATCAGAAAAGAGATAAGAGTGCTATCTCCTTTTGTATTTCCATTCTTTATACAATAAACTTAAACAGCCTCAAGTCTCATTGTCTTACTGAGACCCTAAAAGAACCTGCAGACCTTTTGTGAACAAAAGAATTCATGATGTTTATCAGGCTATCCCCATACTTCTGTCAGTTGCCACATTGCCTCAAGTTAGGAGGAAATTAAAAACCGAAACCAAACAATGCAACTCTAATTGGCCAAACCATTTGTTCTGAGGATAACACAAGGTCTGTAACACAGGGCTGGAAAAAACACACTGCAAAATCAAGTACCAGACTTGCTTGTTTCACTTGTGCTCAACATAGCCTGCTTTCCTCACAGAACCAACATTAAGAGTCTGACCTAAGAAGTCATTTGTGCTTCAGCTGCTGCTCACAGAAGACTTGTCCCATTCCATCTCTGCAGCCACAAGAGTGAAATGCTCAACAAAACACAGTATGGCCATTGCCATTATTTTAAGCTCTCTCTCATGAGAAAGAAAACTGAATGTTACATCTACAGCATTCAAAGAAAGAAAAGCATCTTAATAGGTGTGCACAAAAGGATCTCTGTGATAATGAAAACAGTAAAAATCTACAGAAGAAATGACATTCTGAAAATAAGTCAGGAAGCACATTCAATAGCCAAACAATTCCCCACAGAAGGGTGATAGAGGACAAATAATGTTCATCAAGATTAAGTTAGAGTAAAATTAATTCATTTTGTAAACAGAAAATTCTTATCACTAATAAGCAGTATCAACACCTAAAGCAGAAGATGATGCAGCTGCAAATTATGGCATAATGTCATCTTTACAGATACCTTGTCATTATGGAACTAAGCATATTGTTTAGCTCTTGCTTGCAAAAGTCATTTTTACAAAACAGTATTTATTTTACGCATAATACATCTGGTGCTGAAGACAGAAATGCAATATACAAAATATACACATGAAGATATTTTACTTAAGTTCACACAGTCATTTGAAATATTGCACCTTTGTAAAGGAACCCAGAAAAGTTTCCAAGTTTGATTATCTGTGCAAGAGATGACTATGTTAACAGGGCTTCCTCACAAGCCATGAATTAGAAGGTGCAGTTCAAAGGAATGCACTTGGCACAGAGAAGAACAAAAGACAATTAACAAAAATTCTTGCTCGGAAACATTTTAACCTAGAAGAATTGCAGAAATACCAATCCCAGGTACAAAGTTCACTTCCCAGCAGTGGGTAAATGCCTAATTCAAATTGATTCTGGCCAATATTTCATGCTTTAATCAACAAATATATGTTGCAGAGAGCTATCTGGGGAAATTAAAAAAAAAAAAAAAAGGCAAAACATAACAAAACATGGGTCCTGATCTGATGCCATGAAGGATATTCATTAATGCCGCAACAGATGGTTAATCTGCAGACTTAAAATATGTCAACTTCATTTAATTAAAAGTCAACATTATTATAATATTGCCATCATGAAATCAGGTTCTGACAGCGTGCCAAATTTTATTGTTTTACTTTTAAACAGAAACTTTTTGATGAGGAGCAACACATTCCCCACTTCTGTGAACATTCATACATCTCAGTAAACACAGAGCAACTTCTCCTGAGGGCTCCCTCCTGCAGTGGCTCTGCCATGCACAGCAGGATTTTTGATCCCTCTACTCCTACACTCAGCAACATTTCAGACTGCAGCAGGTTCTGGAGCCAATACAGATACACTGCTACTGGGAAGGAAACTAACTGGCATGGTGTCAGATCGAATAGCTCATCCATCACCCTGTAATTTGCAGTGTAAATACCCAGCAGTGAGCCTAACTCTAAGTGAGGTGTGACTCAATGAAGGGGTATCAATAGCTGGCTTAAGTTATTTGTAAGAAACTCAACACAAAGAAGTGCCTGACATCAGGTAATACTCATTATTTACCATCACCTGCCACCAAAGTAAACTGGCACTGAGGCAGGAGGGGTAGCTACTAGAGCTGGCTGCCAGCACAAGACAGAGCAGCCATCACAAAACACCACACCATCAAAGCTATCCTGCTCTCAGGTCCATTACATGACTTAGTTTTGCCTGAGGCTTCTCAGATATTTCATTAGGGAATAACTCAATTCATCCCTTAATATTTCTGGATTTAAAATCCCAGATGGCAGGGGGACTATACCACTGAGAGACTTCAGCCTGAGCTGCACTGCACTGCTATTTTGTAGGAGTTCTCTCCAAAACCTTTTCTCCCACCACAGAAGACTCCAGATCTTGATGGAAGAAGAGCATGAACTGCAGGGCCCAGCAGAGAGCGAGCATTTGACACCCACTGGTACCAGTGCAGAAAGGAATCAATCCTCTTGATGTGCAAACTCTGGTGACAGCTGGTTAGGGGTTGCAAACACTCCTATAAAAGTTGCAAGGAAAGCCACTCGCTAAGTCCCATCTGACTATGGACTGCTATGTTCTGAGGTTTAGTGCAGACCCAGTTCTGTTAATAAGATTAAATACCATCTTACTGGCTTGGATTAATTTGTCCCAAGAATAAGGAAATAAATGTAATGCTTTTATCTGGAGGAAAAATAAAACCTTTTTTCTGTCTTTACCTAACACCCAATAGTTCTATAATGCCTCATATGTCACTGACCCACAGATATGAAGTGTAAGAAACAGCACCACCAGGATATACTGCTCAGGCACCAGGGTAAAAGAACTTATTTTCATGTTGCAAAAAAACACCTATGGGCTGTGTTTTAAAACCATTACAAGAGTGTGGTCTGCAGAGAGATTGTGGAAAAAAAAAATCTGACTGCTGTTTTTCTGTATGTTCCCAGACATCAAACAGGGAGCTAAACTCCTGACAGTTGCATCTGCATAATGACCCAGCAGCCATCTAACCCTTTGCTGGCCCCTTAGGAGAGCTCCACAGCTGCCACAGCCCTGAGCAGTGGGGCTGGACCAGGGGTCAGAGAGGACGACAGAGTCAATCACACAGATGCCAGGCTTGGAAACAAGCAGCCAAAGCCTGTTTTGCAGCTCCTAAGTATATCTCTTATCTGAATGCAATGTCTGAATTCAGTAGAATTCAACAGAGCAGGCAAACACGAGAACAAATTCATTGCTACTCTAGTGGGAAGGTGCACAATGACAATGAATGATACAGCACTACATGTGCCTCAAAGTATTAAAGAATGCTAAGCAGAACTCAGTAAGTGCTACCAAAACTTGTTAGATTTTAACTTCCTATTGACATTTTAATAACTGTCTTTTCCTCCAGAGTTTTGGACTTTACTCCTTGGATGCTCAGAACAGTGACACACACTCTTAGAAATATCAATCTAGAACACACACTGCATTCTTGAAAGCTAGAAGCAGAAATGGGCTGCAGGACTGTCTTAGCAGTTTGCCATGAGTTTGTTTTAATTAGAGACTAGATCAATCACTCCAGATGCCTATCACAAATCTGGACACCACAAGAAATATGAGTTAAATACAAAGGTATTATTTAGAAGGCAGGTGCTGGAAAATGCTAGTACTGCAAACCAAGTGGGAAGGCAGAAGCCTCAGGGGGCTGATGCATTCCTAACTTCTATTTCCCACATGCAATCTGGTTCAAGTTTGCTGTTAGCAGCTACAGAAAAATGGCTATGCAAAAGCCATGCCTCTTAGGTAGCCTCATCCTAATCCACTTGAAGCTGCAGTATAATGTAGAGATTTCTGCCCTTATCACAGTGGACACAAAACCATCACTGGAAACCCAATCTGCAGACTCATAGACAAAATAAAGGTCTAAACCTAACAGGAATCTAACAACCCCACCCTGAGTTCCCTTAAGTCCTGTACAAGAGTGGAATTCAGTTGGATTGAACGTGACACAAACATACTTTCTAGTAGAAAAATATGCAGTGATCCCATAATCTCTCTATTGTAGACTGTGTGCTAATTAGCACAGAATTTCAGTGAATATGATGTCTTGCAAGGTATAGACAGGTATTCAACTTTTCCTCATATTCCAAGTAGTAAACCTGACAGGAACACTAACTAGGAATAATTCTGCTATTTGCTCAAAGTCTCTCTCATTTCATAGTTGAATTTTGAAGACTGATTTACTTCAGTGTAAGAAATCATCAGCCATTTTTAACATTTCTTTTGTCAATATAATGAAGAAGAATATTTTTCATATAGGCAACAGATGTTTGCATCAAACCCTCACTGATATCAACTACCTTAGTAGCTAACTTTGTAAATATCTGTTGGATTTACATAATGCCCTGATGCATGAACACTTTTTCAAAGCAAAGAATGAGAGTCCAAGGACATCTTAAGCAAAGACACATTTAAGATCCCAGAGCACTTCAAGAAAGAAGAATCAAATTACAGGGAAATATGAAATGCTTACAGCATGATCCAAAGGTCACTGGGATCAAAGGACACACTAATTATGAGTTCAGCAAACTTTGTGACTTGACCACAGTCATTTAGAAAAGGACACCAAGAACACATTCAAAGAACTACCAAGAAATATATCCTAATAGTTGAAACATTCAGTACTTCACAGTGGTAATGCACTGTCACTCTCATAGCATCTCTCATTAAAGGCAGAATGCTCACAACTCCAATAAATTCCAAGTATGATAAAAAGAGATCATAATCAAAGATAAAACAAATGCTTATTACCTGGTATTTTTAGATAACAAAAACTTCAGTTTCTAGTTCAAGTCACTTATTTTAATCTTAACTAAAAATAGCAGACTTGCCAATTCATCTGCTAGCCTGACAAGTAGTCTAGACATGGTTAGATAATAGCATTCACCTTTGACAGTCCCCTCTGAGGTATTAAACATTTGTTAATGGTTTAATAAATTCCAGTCAAATAGTGCTTTATGACAGTCATGCTACTTAATAAATTCCAAGATGTTTATAACTACAAAGACCAGCTTTGTCCTCAGACACTTGAATTAGCATAAATTATGAACGTGCATATGTTATTGACATGTGGAACAGAAACATAATTGATTGAAACATACTGCAAAATTCTCTTCATGCTTCCACAAATGCAGGCAAGTAACAGTAAAATTTATTATGACAGACAGTATAATAAGAAAGTAACCATCAAGACATTTTTGCCCTCCCAAAAATTTTCAGTTTTGCAAAAACATATTTCAATTTTTCCTATTATTCAGCACTCTGTAGTCCTGAAATGCAAACACTTTTGAGGAGAGGCAATTCTCCACAGCCCTCAGAACCACAAGTTCATCACACTTTTCCCTTCATCTTGAAGCATTTCCTGAAACTCTCTCTTCTTCAAAATCCAGACTTCCTTGCTTTGCTAGAATACTTACTTTCTCAAACTACACCCAGTATATCTCTGAATAACATGCATACTTTTACAAAGTGAAGATATGGCACATTTTCTTACCAGTACACCAATCCAGTCACTAAAGAAATTTTTCACATTAGTTAAAAAAAATTAAAGAAAGTATGCTATTTTCAGGAGATGAACTTATCTAAGCCTTGTCCTTCAGCTTTCATATATAATTTCAAGCCATCAAGGACTGGCAGAAGCTTTAACAAGGAAGGAAATAATGACTCTGTGTGACTCAGCAGCATCCTAACACAGCAATAGCTAAATATGCTGACCCTAAACCTGCAAAGAGCATCTGTACTAGTTGATAAGAGATCTATACAATTGTCAGGTCACAGATCATTCTGCCTCAATGTTTCAGTTTGTTGCAGTAAACCCTGACAGCTTCAGCAATCACAAATGTTTTCCTGCTCATACAATAAAAGGTTTAATATTGCCAAACACATTTATTCACTCCAGTCTTTTTTACTCCCCAACACAGACCATGAAAAACAGATTTTACAGTATGGCTAAAATCAATGAGCATATGGGCCTCCATTTAAGAAGGATAAATTAGTTCTCTGCTGATTACTTAGAGAAATATAATTGGTGCCCAGCTTCTGCTACTACTGCAGAGCATCTGGGTTTCTCCTACCTCTGTTTTTCATAGGCAGAAGAAGGATGAAAATTCCTTTCTGTTTAATGACTCGGCAGAAAGGAGAATAATGCTGCTGTTCTTGATGGGGAAGAAGGAAATCCAATTTATTGATGCCAACCTGACAAAACCTTTGATTAGGACTGTTTTCATCTATTCCAGAAAGGTAAGGCAGGGAAATTAATCCACTGGCAGTTTAACTGAGAAAAGCAGTCATAAGTGATTTCCTATACAATATTTTGTTAACTTTTGCGCCTGAACACTAATCAAGACATCTGATCACAGCACTTTCTGTTTAGAGGGCCAAGAGCAACTGAACAGCACCTGTGATGCACAGGGCTTGGTCTTCAATGGGATAGAAGTTCACTCATCTAAGACTAACAGGGTAGAGATGTCTCATCCTTTTCAGAGAAGCTCTCTTCAAATGTCTGTGAATAGTCCAGGATCCAAAATTCCAGCTTACAAACTGGTTCACAATTTAAAGGCTTGTGGTTGAAAGTAGATGGCCAGTCCCACAGGTGGCACATTTCTCAAACTGTCACTCTATGGTTAATGATTATTCCTTTCCCTTTTCCACATTTCATTACTTCTTTGTCCAAGAGTAGCAGCATCAATCAAAGGATCTGCAGAGTGACCCCACCTTGCTGGAAGTCTGTAACATGGTGACTCCATATGGAGAGGGAAAACACAAATACAGTTTCACAAAGCCTGGTACCTGTGGCCATGCTACAAACTTCAGTGCTGTCAATTCCAGGAGAAAAAGCTGGCCTGTGGTTTGGTGTCAAGCTGGCCACAGCCACTAACAGCCAGGGATTGCATCCAAAATCCTGTGTTGCAATTCACTGGAAACAGTCAGGAAAGGAGCTCCATATACCTGAAATTACAGTCAGCCTATCACCCTGGGATCAGTCCAAGGTGGTTCCACACACCTGAATTTTTCCAAGCAGACCATCAGACACCACAAATAGAGAATTCCTCCTTTTGGGGTGCTAGCATGTAACAGAAAGTCTGAGCCTCTGGAACATTATCACATTTGACAGATCAAGATCTGCATTGGAAAGCTGCTAGCCTAGGTTTGCATACAAAGGGGATGGCAGCAGGAATGCTGCAAGCCTGGAGATATACATCATCAGGATGGAATAATTCAGGGCAATCTGCTCTGACCATTATATGAAGAAAACGCTGGAGTGCCTCCCCCTGCTGTGATCAAGGCTGCTTAGAGCCTTATCCAGACACCGTACCAACAGAGCAGGTTTTGACCTCACTGTGAAGATAATACCTCCCTCCTCCTTCCCCTGAACACTCTCTTTGTGGAAGCAAAAACACAGTTTTCCCCTTTACACAGCATCCTGCTGTGTGGTACCCTGAGGTCAGCACGCCAGCTTGCTCTGGATCTAAATGGCCTGATTTTTCCTGCCACCTCCCTCCCCTCCCCCCATCGCGCTTCAGAAGATTCAATAATAATAACAACAATGACACTAAAATAGAGAGCAAAATGTCTTTCGGAAGACACTTGAAACATATCCTAAATACTTATGTAGGGAGGCTGAGGGGAGGCCTTATTGCTTTCTATTCCTACCTGAACAGAGGCTGGAGTGAGGTGGGGCTGATCTCTTCTTCCAGGTAACAAGTCACAGGATGACAAGAAACGGCCTCAAGTTTCCCCAGGGGAGGCTCAGATTGGGTATTAGGAAAAACTTCTTCCCTTGAAAGGGTTATCAAGCACTGGAATAGTCTGCCGAGGGAAGTGGTGGAGTTACCATCCCTGAGGTGTTTAGAAGACATGTAGATGTGGCACTTGAGGACACAGTTTAGTGGTGGGCTTGGCAGAGCTGGGTTAATATTTGGGCTCAGGGATCTAAAGGGTCTTTTCCAACCTAAATGATTGTAAGACTAACATCCCAAATTCAGCTCTGTGCCTTCCAATTTCCCTATTCTCTGTCAAGGTCATCCTGTGTTTCTCCACACCACAACCTTTGCCCCATGCTAAGGCATCAAGGCCCCATGCTTTTGCTCCTACTTTGGATGGATGATCCTCTTCCCTCAGACTTCCATCTCTCTTATCCTTCATCTTCTCCACCTTCTGTCACTCCTTGCTCTACTTCAGAACTGCCTCAGCACCATCCTTATCAAAGCACTTGGTAAAAATTATATTGATAAAACATATGCAAATTAATAATATTTTTTGAATCCATGACATATCTAGGTTCGCAGCCCCTCTCAGGTGTTAGCTGATGCCTAACTATTCACATCTTTTCCCTCAATAACTCCCTCATTATAAAACACACAATTTACTTGCACATATCTTTGTTCTTGCTTCCAAGTTAGCTACAAGCAAATGTGAACTCACAGATATCAATCTAGGTTTCTGAATATGGATTTTTTTTTTTTCTCCCTGCGACATATCTCACTAGATAAACAAAACACTCAAGACAAATCCCTTCAAAGTATTTACAACTGAATAAAATGTACAGTTCACTAGAAGCTACTCCCTATGGCATTAGGTTAAATATTTAAAGTTAAGCAGATTTGTTTATTACAACTCTGCCCTGCTTGCCCTTTAATGTTCGGTGTTTTGGTTTTTTTTTTTTTTTTGGCATCTCTTCCTTCACCATTACTCAACTCAAGAATTTTAAGACAGAAAACAAAACTGACAATCCTAAATGTCCCCAAATGAGAGACAGATACTTCGACTGTCACGAAGACTGTACTGGCTCAAAAGCACCAGTCAATGTTTGGTTTTTTTACTAGAAAATCACCTTAAAAAGATGATAAAGTTAAAAAAAAAAAAAAAAAGGCAGAAATAAAAAACTTCCAACTACCCTCAGGAGAAAGAGGAGCTCCACTTTGGTATGTGGTTCAGGAACGATCATGGGACACTTACTCCGCAAAGCCAGGAGCGAGACATTTTTGCAGGCACATAACTAACTACTGGACAGAGATCTTGAGTGAAGAGCAATTTTGCAGATGTTATGCACCTGAGTTACCAGCTAATACTGGCAAATGCATGCTTAACTGGGAACACACACACACTTCATGTCTTTCCCACACAGAGTACAAAACATTTTCCTTGCCGCACAGCAATCACTGTTGCTCACAAATAGGTCTGAGAATGCATACAAGCACTAATGTAAGCACACAGAGTTATAGATCTTATTTAGGCACTATGAGACTGATCTCAAAATCCTGGTGGATGCTTTTTCAGCAGAGAAAAAGTGCAAAGGGTCAGACCCTTGTATTATCAGATAATTCACCCTCAGTGCATAAATGTATTAATCACCCATCACTTCTGAGCTGGAGATGCTGAGCATTCCAGGGAGAAAAGTGAGGGGAGGAAATCTCCTGTAAGCTTGATATTGAAAGTAATGAAGGTAAATGCCTCCAAATCCACTGGAGGAAAAGATATTTAGAAATATATATTTTCTTAAATAGCTTTTAGTTCTTTCAATATATTACCTCTGAAGGCAGAAGTTGTCTTGAAGAGATGGCATCAACATACCTTATGCTTTCCTTGAATAGTTTCTCCAGAGCAACAAAACTAGTTTAACTGGTTTGTTCTCAATACTCATGTACAAAACACTAAAACAGAACTGGACAATTCACTGATAACACCAATGTTCTCATGTTACTCCTCAGGTTAAAAAACCACATGAATATATAATACGGGTAATACTTTTGGGGCTTTTCCACATAGGTCAGCTTTGTATATAAATAGGTGTATAGAACAGGGACATTAGTGTGTATCACATCTCCTCATAACTCCTTTTTTTCTTCTAAGGATTCTTACTGGAATTAGAAAATATCTCTGCAGTAAGGTAAGAAACTCAGAGTATCTACACTGAACACAACCACAGGCTAACTAGCACCCCTAATTTGCCTGGTTGTAGTTACCCTTCCCCAGCTAGAGAGAAGAGAAAAAAAAGGACTCTAACTTGTCCAAATGCACCACAAAGCAGGAAAAGCTACCACAATTCTATTTCAAAAAAAAAAAAAAAAAAAAAAAAAAAAGGTGACATGGATGAAAAAATAGAAAATAGTTTTCAGCAAATTCTCAGACTACGGAGAGTTTCAGATAAGATACTTATAAAAACCAGTTGATACTTAGCAAGAATTGTGTGTAATTTTAAAATAAATTTATTCATATTTTTATGATCAATGTCAGTCAGAAGTATTTCCCTAATTAGGGTAAATATTTTCTGCTAATACATTTATCAGATGAAGATGGAGGAGAGGTTGTTGAAAACAGAAGAACCAAAGCCATACTAAAGCACAAATACTCTTACTAAAAATGTGTTGGGTACAGCATTTTGCAACTGAATTGCCTGTAGAGGAACTAAACAGCAGTTCAATCAGTTTTATTTTCTCATCCAGATTCTTAGTTCACTTCTGAAGTACATCCAGTCATGTGCAAACACCAAGCCAGGCACTTCACTAAATGATGCCAAGTTCCTAAAGGCACTATCTGAAAAGTGCATCACTTCAGTTAGCTTTCAAGAAAAAAAACAGTGATATTAATAGAATTCTTTTTGATTTGCACCACAGTACCAAATTCTGGCATGCTGCCCTTGCTGCCACTGGCATGTGTGAAGTGCTTTTACTCTCTCTGGAGATCTAATGCAGTGGAACAGGAAGGTAAAGGACAAAACAGCAAATACTTCCTAACACATATACCTAGGAACTCTTGATGAAAGACAGCTAGGTTTTCTTCATTGTGTCGATACCTTTGTGATCAGTTCCAAGCCTTTCACTTTTGTCTGAGAAAAAACATCAGAAATAAGATTCCCCCTCTAAAAGGGGTTTTAGAAATTTACAATTAATGCAATGAATTAAATTATAGATCCCATTTTAAATGAAGTACTGAGTCATGTTAAATCAAGAATGATTTCCTATACCAAGACTAATATCTGTGTGCATCTGATTAGTGCCGATCTTTAAACTTTATCAAACAAAATGGTGGCATGTAGCTCCAGTTTTTGTTCTTAGTTTGTTCTTCGTCTGCCAGTTCACTAACAAACAAAAGCCAGAAGCAAACCCAGACTTCCTTTTCTTTTCTCCTGCAGCATCAGACATTTCCATAAGATGTATTATGAAACATACCTGGAGTCTTTACAATAACACTGAGCTGTTTTATGTTTCTAAATCAAACTAAGGAAACTCATTAGAGCTTTTCAAAGAGCATGAGAACAGTTCTTCAAAGAAGCATCATTAAATTCTAAATATACATGTGCTTACTTCAAAAGTTCTCAGCTGAACAGCAACTGGATCTTCAGAAATACTTCAGGATCTAAGCAATGTCAAGGAAAGACAAGACACACAATAAAGAGCAGAGAGGAGCTTTTTCTAAGAAGTGATAGGGAGTAAGACTGGGCTGTGCAAAATTTTCAGAATAAGGAACAAACACCCAGGGAAAAGAAAACTGCTCTCCCAGAGGTGAGATAAAGGCTAAGATCACCTCCTAGGACTTGGGCATCCTAGGTCCAGATGTTTGGCTTTCATTAAAACGTGCTGATTTAAAAATGAGAGGCCTCCTGTGATAGATTTGCTACTTTCCTATCAAGTTCAGTTGTACCTGTCTGTACAATTCTGATATGGAATGGCATCTTCATTAGCATCACACACTGAAACTATTCCTAAACAGACAGTCTAAGGCATTAGGGTTTGAGAGTTTTTTGCTGATGATGTTTTTACTCGTAGAATTCTTTTTTCTTTTGTACACTGATTTTCTCAATCACACTCAATATTTCGATTCCTCCTCAGCCCATTCTCAGATTAAACTAATACAGCCTCAATGACATTCCCCCTTTGCAGCAGCAGCTTGTGCACTGCAGTAGGAGCCTTCACAGCCTCTGGCTCTTTTCAGGCTTATGTTTCCAAACCATTACTCCTTGTAGTGTTCCTCATAAAGCAAATCCCGAAGTGAAACTGCATTTACTAATGGAGGCTTCAAGCCATGTTAAAACAACTTAATGATAGCCACCCACTTACAAAAATAAAAAAGAAAAAAGGCAGAGACATTTCACATGTCTCCTCATAGCTGCAGTAAAGACCTGCTACGTAGAATCATAGAATGGGCCAGCACTCTGTCCAACTAAATATCAAACATGTCCAATGTTGGAGAATCCCCCACTTCTCTAGGGAGATTACTCCAATGGCTAATTGCTCTAATTGTGAAAATTTTTCCTCTTGTGCTCAATTGTCACCTCCCTAGGAGTGAATTGTATGCATTACACCTCATCTTTTCCATCTGACTCCTTGTAAGAAGGGAGTCTCTATCTCCTCAGTAGCCATCCTTGAAATACTGGAACATACTGGTCTCCTTGCATCTCCCCTAATTCTTCTTTTCTCAAAGCTGAACTAATCAAGCTGTGTTTGTCTTTCTCCGTATGGCAAGCTTCCTAGCCCTTTGATCATCTCTGTGTCCCTTCTCTGGACCCTCTCCAAGCTGTCCATAACTTTTTTTGCATAGTAGGGACTAAAACTGAACACAGTATTCAAGGCATGACAAGCTCAGTGGAGTGGGACAATAATTATTTATTATTTAATAAT
>WBNO01021557.1:0-16122 GCA_013400575.1 Peucedramus taeniatus | reverse complement strand
CATCACTGATACATATTGTTAAGACCCACCCTTCCTTTAAGTACTCTGGCAAGTATTTGAAACAGTCTTTTGTTTACTTTACTAAATACAAAACAGATTTCACTGTCTGAAAATCAAAGGCATCTTTTAAAAAACACCCAAAAATTTGGTAACTTGTACAACTTGCTGAGCTCAAGAGTATGCTGATTTTCAAAACATATGATGTTTTTATGAATTCAAGCACTGCTGTGTTTATGTGATCATCTACAACTGTAAAGTATTAAATACTAGGAAGTTATGCCTTAAAGCATCAACCAGTTACTTAATGAAAAAGAAAAAAATCATTATGGGGAAAGGTATTTCTCTTCAAACTCTCTGGTAACTATTACCACTGAGAACACTGAGCTCTAAGCAAATGGACCATCAGTCTGCAAAACAGTTCTCCTGAAGAGATTTATTCCTCCTTCATAAGATGAGACACCTTTACAGCTTCTTTACCTGTTTTTCTTTTATGTACTTTGGTGCCACCATGAGGTGCTTGGCCTATAATCATTTTTAAATGGACAGGTCTAAAAACATAAATGCATACACAAACAAACAAAACTCAGGTATACTTTCAGACTACCAAGAAAGTTTGGCTAGGTTTGGTGGGTAGAACAGTTAAAGTCTGCTGGAGTGCTGCATCACAAGTAAAATCAAATGGAATGGATTTTTAATAGTTTTAGTCAAATAATTCTTTAATGTGCCTGTAATATAATGAAGCACTACAAACCACAATAATTCAAATAAACTAGCTGAAAATTACAAATATTCACTACAGCCTGCCAAAGATACATTACACTTGAGAAAAAAGGAAAAATGTTCCATACAAAACTTCTCTGAAATTATCTCAGGATTTTTAAGATGGCATATAAATTTCCAAAGGGGTTAGAAAACAATAACAAAAATAAAAAGCAGCTTTTTTTTGATATATATATAAAGGAAAAGAGAAAACATCAAGAAAAATAAAACCAAATGACACAATTCTGACGCAGTATATTTGAGATATCAGGAAGATGAACAAGTTCCTTTAGGTGTTAAATTTTTTTTAGCAATTATGCCTAACAGGTTAACTGCAAGTTATTTTTTACGTTTTGATTCTGAAATTTTTCACTTACTGACATCAATGACAAAATTGCACTCATACCAGTAAGATGGTAGGTAAGAAATAAATCTTGTAAGATATGACGAAGACAAGTTAGGCATTTGTTATTGGTTACTTCCTTTGATGTTTTTGTTTGCTTCCAGTTAACTTACAAAACTTTCATATCAATTTCAAAATCTTATTACTTGTCAGTACAATTATCTTGCCTTGTACATTTCTTGGAAGCATTAAACTCAAAGTGTCTCTGTTAAATGGTTTGAAAACACATTTACTTTGCCCATCATTGGAAAACTATTCTTGCCTGCAAATATTATGAGAGTTGTTACTCTATTTAAGGAGATCACAGCATCTAAAACAAACACACCCATTGTTGCACAACACATGCAGAAGGTAATACCATACATGGCTTTTGCTTTAACAGTACATACAAAGTCTTTGCAAAGGTTTGCTCAAGTCTCTGATGCTCAGGATACAAATATCTCAGAATCTGCCCTACTCTATAATCTACTTTATATTTGTACAGCCTAATTGTTGATGTGTGTTAAAGCATCTACTAGTTCAAAATTATACCATGTTTAAAAAAACATTAGAAGACCTTGAGAGGAAGAATTTCTGAAGATTTTTTTCATCCATCAATCTCTGATTGATTACTTACTTACCATATATAAATGAACAAAGGAGCCGATGTTTTGGTTTTAAAAAGGGTTCACACTCACAATCTTTTCCTTATTTCAATAAATCTTTTTACCTTTTCATCCCCTTGTCCTGGAACATGACAGAACCAACATTTTGTTCTTTCACACCCACGTGAAGTCATGAAATAATATCTGCAGTATTTACGGGGCAAGTTAAGTGCATCAAGGATCTGCTGGACTGAATGAGAAGCCTGGAATAAAATAAAATTACAACAAGCAGAAAAAGCCAAATAATATTTCTTGAAAGCAAACATGGTCTTTGTTTTTTTTTAAATTTCAAAATATCTACAAACTATAGACAAAAGCAGAAAATGTGATCTATAATTAAGCCTCTGAAACAACCCTCATCTCTATACTGTACTTGGAGCATTTCAAAGGACACAAAGATCAATCCCTTGTCATGTCACATCAGTGTCTAATACAACAAAAGCCTGTCTTGAAGACCACTAAGAGGGATAATATAAGAACTGCTAAATGAGATGGACAATGAGTAGAGAGGAGTGAGAAAGGCGACAAGTTCCTCCACAGCTTTGAGTCATCATCTGAGAATTGGGGGACATCAATATCCTTAACCCTTTTTCAGTGGCCAGCATAATGGATAAAGCAGGCTGTCTTAAACATGTGAAACCTTGTCTGCTTTTCAGTCCCACAAACACCAATAAAGCAAAAATCATGATTTGATTTTGCTTAAGCTTAAAACAGATGTCAAGAAAACTTCACCATGAACAGCAGTCCCTTCATCACTGATTTTGTTCTCGAACTTATACTTAGTGATAACATCTTTAAAGGTGTAAAAACATAAACATATACAGATTCACAGTTTCTGACTTGATATATGGGAAACTGTCTGAATAGCCATAAGAAATTTAGTGCCAAAGGATCAGAAATCAAAGATTTAACAACTCACACTTGCATTTTTCTCCATCTTGCATGGCTCAAAATCTCCACAATTCTTCAACGGCAGTGAATTACTTCTTCCTGAAGATTTGTAACCTAAAAATTAGGATGAGGGCAGCATAATAAAAACGAATCATACTGAAACCACTCTCATTTATCTTATTTTCCTTTATATTTATAGTTCCTTCAAGTCACAGCAATGATTAATGAATATTTGATTAATGCAGTCTAAAGCCAGTAATTTAAATTACAATTTTCTTAATTATCCTAAAAGTGAGACTTTACACAAACTTCAAGAGTAAGCACATTTAAATTAAAAACTTCACTACTTTATCCAAGGTTCCTGCTCTAACTTACAGAGATAAGAAAAGGAATAAAAATATCCAGGAGTTTTAATTTCAAAACCTACCCTCTTTATCAGTAATCTTTGCACTCCAACATCACTAGTCCTAAATTTAAGCTATTTTTCCCGAACTGATAGAAAACCTTTCATACTCTTATGTTTTAAGCAATGCAAGTAAAACCTTTAAGCCCAGTGTAAGTTACTGGTTTCTTAACTATGAAACTTGCTTTTAGAACTTAAATTATTATTGAATGACAGTTTTCTTTCTTTGAAAAACGAATAATGTTAACGGAAGATAAAAGTTCAAATTTTCAACTCCATATCTAAAGACAAATGAGAGTTTTTGAATGCCCTGCATTCTAGGATTCCCATCTGGCCCCTTCAAAGAACTGAGTGTTCAAAAGACAGGGGCTTAGCCCCTTCTGGCAAACCGTAGTTACTAGAGCATGCAGTAACGAACGTTCTTCTAGAGACTGGCACTAGGTACACGGTTCTTAATCTCTATGTCTTCCTAACAGATAGGGCTATCACAGGATAGGAAGGACAGAGCATAATGTAGAACAATGAGTATTAAATGTTATGTATTGTCACATTGCAAAAACTTGTGAACTGATGGCAGGCCACTCAATAAATTCCAGATTGTATACACTTAGTGACAAGAAAAAGACTGAGAAAAGAGCTAGCTATAGAAAAATGCCACTGGGAATTTGATCAGATTCTTCCAGATTCCTGACATCCTAAAGCACAAAGTTTTTGACCAGGTCCTTTCAAGAGTTTCTACTCTCCCTTGCTGACTGTAGGTCAGACTTGCGGGGAAGCAGGCCCTAAAGCGAAATAGCCAATCCTGCCTGCACAGTTCTGGGAATAAAAGGCTGTTTTGCCCTGTCCTAGCACAGAAACTCTTGCTTTGGCAACTTTCAAACAACTTTAAGAAGGAAGACTTAGGAGAATTCTTCAGAAGGTGCATATGCTTTGAAGGCCAAAGACATGAACAGTTTCAAAGAACTGGAGTCTGAAGACATGTTCAGAATTGCTTTTTATAGTATGTGTTTCTTGCACTACCTGAAAATACTGTTAAATGACATGACGATAAATTGTTCTACACGCTCGGACTGACAGTGTAATTTGAAACTAAACAAGAACACGTGTCACTGATCTTAATTCAAGAAATCCATGCTTATAAATATCCATATTAATCAGTAATTCTAAAAACATTGATTTCCAAAGCACCTGTTGCTAAGAAACAGAATGCAGTATCTATCCGCAAGTAATCAATTCCTATTTTTCTCTATCTTGTACACCAAATAAACCATGTATTTAAGCAAGGCTAAATGTCAGATTTGTTATGTGCAGTGACTGAAGTTCCATAATGATTTCTCTGGTGGCACAGACATCTGTCCCACGTGTGAAATATACTGGGTCAATATGAAGTGCTACTTATTAAATCTATATAATTATTGGATCCAGTCTAGTGAATGCCTCAAAAACATTTGAATTGGCATAAACAACAAAGTTCTGACCTTCAGCAAGGTGGGCAAACCACTTTAGCAAGTTTTATTAAGAACTATCAACCATCCAAATCTGAACATTTTCTGACCACAAATAAAGGAAAACAAATTACTTGCTAATAACACATCTCAAAAACAATGTGTCAGACTACTAAGAATGCTGCTGTACCATTAAAGTATCTGAGAGGCATAAATATCAGATAGAATTATTTCTAGAATAGAATTCTGCTAAAAACCCAACCCCAAACCTCTCACTAACCTACCATATGAGATCTTGCGGTTTTGTTTTTATATACGCAAAGTAAAATTCCAGCCAACATCTTCGGGAACTGAAGATAGTCCTTAAGATTTCATTGGCAAATAAAGCACCAAAAAAAAAAAATTCTGAAGGGCTCATCAACACAGCATACAATACCATTTGTCCAGGATTTCATCTCTGTAGTTCCACCGAAGAGATTTACTTTTCGGTCATTCAGTGGCAATCCTGATAGCAATTCACAGTTCACTTTGTATTTACAGTCACTGTTGAATATTAAAAACCAAAATTTTGTTAAAATTAGTTTGTTTAACCAAATTTAACAGGGGTTTCTTTCATGTACTGCATGCTTAAAAAGAGGGATTAAATGTATAAAAGATGAGAATTTCTTAAACACTTTACACAACACTTCAAAACTTGCCATAAATTTAAACAGCCAGCAGTCCCAACAATTTTACTTTCATTAGTCTCATTTGCCTGGTCCAATCTGATTATGATTTTAGCTGAGATTATTCTGCCCTAATGCATAGCCATACAAAATTCAATAAATAAGTAGAAAAGGCACCTGTGAACCACTTCTGCCCTCATCCCACCCCATGCTGAAAAGAAGACTGAGATGATTTCTGTCATGTCTGAAGAAGCATCTGCTTTACATTAGTCTGTTATGTAATATCTGCCAAAGGAGTAAACCCCAAGGCTTTTCAAATTACATTTAAAGATTCAACTGTTTTCCTTCCTAACAACTGACTACAGGACAGATTTAGGTGATTTCAAAGGGAACCCCAGTTAAAGACATTTCTGCTTTTATTCCCAAATATGTACATTCCAGAAAATTAAACTATTAAAATGTGGTGTTTTCAAAAATAAGCTAAAAATATTGCTAGCAAAATACGTGGTAATCTCTTTCATATTTGTAAACAAAGCCACAGGAAAAATATCATCCCCCTTCATGAGATCTTGCTCCCCTTCCCCCTTTCAATTGAGAATCCTGGTTCAGTACAATCCTGGTTTTAACCTGCTTGCTCCTCTGCAGACAGAAACAGAGTTGCTTCCTCCTATAAGGGACTCAAGATATTTAATACTTCTCATAGCCAAGATAATTCAAATAGTTCCTAAACTTTGGGATGTTTTCAATACAATTTGAAATAAAAATGCTACTGTAGACAGGAAAAAATTCCATCTAACAAACCCAAATTTTTCAAGATGAATCTTTATTCTCATCAATGCATTTAGGTTGGTTTCCAGGGGGTACAAAAAAACCTGCAGTTTTAGTTACTCAGAAGTTTCAAAATACCACATAAAATCTTATGCTTCCTCATGATGCCAGCCTCAATTCTGACACAATAGGATTTTCATAGCAGTTTCCCTTCAGATTTCTTTAATCTAGACATGAAACTACACACAATTTTGCCAGGAACTGTAAACTATATAGCTCTACAAGCATTTTTTTTAGTAACAGCATCACTAGAAGAGGAGTTTGCTAAATAAGAACAGCAACTATATTTTCTTCCAGACAAAACTTTGCAATGGCAACATTTTTCAGTAAAACTAGAGAAAATAGTTCAACTCCAAAGGAAGGCTTCTTCTCTAACCACAAACAGCACTGCATTGCACAAACATATTTTGTTCAGCACAATCAACTTATTCTATATTATAAAGAACTATTTATGCTACTAAGGCAAATTTAAATGGCTATTTTATAGCAGAAGGAGGAGCTTGGAGCTCTCTAGTGGATTAACAAAAAGATGCAGTATTCTCCCCTAACAGATTTCTGGCAGACTCAAGTCTGTTGCAGAAATGTGAGCACTGTTGGAAAAAAAAGCAGTACTCTTCTATGTCAGCTAAGGTTTCTTGGTTATTTTGAAAATTACTGAGTCCTAGTTCCAGCCAGGACAGGGTTAATTTTTGCAGTAGCTAATTGGTGATTACTGCTCCTAAACCAAAACACTCTATAAAATACGTTATTTCTTTTCTAATTACTTAAGAATTCCATCTCAAGTGTACTTTTCCTACAAAATCTAATTCTCTGTCATTTCTGGACTGCTGATGAATTAAAATTTCTCAGTCCGACAGTAATTCAGGCTCGGACAATCACCCACCATATGAAATTCAACAAGGGAATGTGACAGATTCTGCATCCGGGATGGGGCAACCCTGGAAGGGCAGACAGACTGGGGAATGAGAAGCTGCAGAGCAGTGCTGTAGAAAGGAACTTGGGGGTCCTGGTCAATGGCAAGTTGAATGTGAGTCAGCAGTGCCCTGGCAGCCAGGAGGGCCAACCAGGGCCCTGTGTCCTGGGACACAGGGACATCAGGGACAGCATCACCAGATGGCCAAGGGACGAGACTGTCCTGCTCTGCTCTACACTGGTGTGGACTCACCTTGAATATTTTGTGCAGTTTTGGGTGCCACAACGTAAAAAATGCATTAAACTATTAAAGAGTGTCCAGAGGAGGGCAATGAAAATGGTGAAGTGCCTTGAGGGGAAGCCTGGTGAGGAATGCCTGAGGTCACTTGGTTGTTCAGCCTGGAGAAGATGAGATTGAGGGAGACCTCACTGCAGCCTGCAACTTTCTCATGAGGGGAAGAGGAGGGGCAGGCACTGATCTCTTCTTTCTGGTGACAGGACCTGAGGGAATGGCCTGAATATGTGTCAAGGAAGACTTAGGTTGAATATTAGAAAAAGAGTCTCCACCCAGAAGGTGATCAGGCACTGAACAGGCTCCCCAGGGAAGTGTCAGCACCAGCCTGACAGAGCTGAAGAAGTGTTTGGACAGCGCTCTCAGGCACATGGTGTGACTCTTGGGAATAGTGCTGTGGTGGGCCAGGAGTAGGACTTGATCCTTATGGATCCTTTCCAATTCCGCTTACTCAGTGATTCTGTAAATCAGACTAGGAAAAGATGTGTACAATAAATACTGCAAACACAGCTTGAAGCTAGAAGAACAGTAAAGCATGTCCTTAACTGCAAGTGACATGTTTTTAAGCACCTTTTTCTATTGCTGTACAAATATCTGTCAGCCTGAATTTGAATGAGATCTTTCAATTCTTTCATAAGCAGAAAAGAGAAAGGAAAGCTTCATGACTTATTTATTATTATTTTTTGGTTTTTTTAAGTTCTGGTAAGTGCTATTGTGGCAAGAAATGCATCTTATACTATACTCACATTGAGATGCAAAAGTGAGACACTGTCATGAAGTTAATATATTTTGTCACCAGTCAAAACTCAAAATAAGCCCTATTGTCATGTCAGGCTATGAGTATACTTGTTCTGTACTTTGTGGAGTGAAATTATATTATTTCATGTATTTATTTTCTTCATCACACAGTTACAGAAACATGGAAAATTGAATTAAATACTGGTGGTGTTCAGGTAACAACATCACGTTCTATTTGTATAGTAATGGGAATGCCACAGATTACATGAAGGACACACTATATGTACCTTTTTTCAGCTTCACTCTTATTTTCTTCTTCAACATGGGGCACTGCATCTGCAAGCTTGTTGTTGAACTGTGAAGATATTTAAAAGTTATTTTCTTGTACTAAGCTTGTTATGCTTTACTCTACAGACTTTAAACTGTTAGTGATCATTGCAAGGTGTGATAAGACAGTCTTAACCACAGAAACTGTTATTCGGTGTGTATGAGTATTCTTACAACATCTTTGATAATGGACATACTGCCTTTATACACTGTGTATAAAATGTACCTAAAATTAGGTATGTTATGCAAAAATGTCATATTCTTTAAAATAGTGATTGTTAATTGGAAAAAAAGGCAGTGTGACTGTCTTCACTTCTCTTTGCTCTCATGATAATATCAGCAAGTTTTAAGCCCACTGCCCAATTATTAAATGTGCCTGACAGATGTGTGGAACACCACAAAAGTTATTCCATCAAGTTTAATGAAATTTAAAAGTGCACCAAGGAGGAATTTAAGCCTTTTGTTCAGCTGTACACAAGAGTGGATAGTTAAAAAATACCCAATGATATGGAGAGGAAAGACAGCACAAAACATATTTGGAGGAGAGAATTTAAAAGACTAATACAGAATGAAGTGAGAGAATCCTGGCTTTGTTTTGTCCATTATTCATTAAGTAACTTAGGACTTCATATTCTATCACAAATTGATTATAGCCAAAGAATTAGAGATGCACATGCTCTCATCGGATTTCCAAACTTTATTTTACCAGTTCCTGAATAGTTTTAGCACTTTCTTCATGTGCAGTTTCTGCCCTTCTCACAAGATTATTAATTGGAAAAACTATCAAAAAAGCAAAATCTGAAAATTTCCCCTAATGGTAGAGTACCTGCAATAAATGTTCTGCCATTGCATTCCCCCTGCAGGTGTGCATTGCTATTTTCTATCCACATACAGAAGAGGTTTAGGTAGAGCTTAGTATGCATTTTGTGGTTTGAGTTTGGGTTGGAGAGATTACTTGTACATATTTTCTACTGTCCAACACCGCACAGAAAAGCAAGCACGAGGACACTGGTTTTATAAAGCCACACAACTATGAAACAACCCAACTGGGACTGACTGCAACAAGTACCCCACCTTTCAGCAAACCTTACAATTTGACAGACCCTTTTTGTCTCTCCAAAGATCAGCAAACAAAAATAGCACTGTTAACTTTGGGAATTGCACGTTAGTAGCCCCAATTTCATTTGCTGAAGGAAATGTTTCTCTTCTTTTAAACGATTTTGAAAGGGAAACTGATTCTCTGCTGTTTAATTAACTTCTCAATTACTTACCGATTTTTAACTGTGTGAATTTTACAGTTTAACTTATCCAGTTAAAACCACTAGCCCCTCCTGAAGTAGTGGTAAACAGTAAATGCTATCAGCAACTATATATGAGTTGCAAAGAGATGCAAATTCCAATTCATTATCAAAGAAGAAAATAGTATAAAACTTCAGCAAATCTTAAAAGACTTATTATCTAGAGGAGGGAAGATAGAGAAAGGTTAGATAGTCAGTGAGCATGAAAATTATTCCCTCTGAACAGCTAGAAATCTGTATGTTAAAGGCCCTTTTGCTCAAGTAATGAAGCCCAGAATGATTCTTCTTCAGTGCATGATGTCTGTGCAGCTCCTCAGCTTTCCAACACTGCCTCATCCTTCTGATACTGAGAGTCAATATTTAAAATTAGGTATGTTATGTAAAAATGTCATATATGCAAAGCAGTACTCATAGGTATGTACTGGAATAGTAATTTTTATACCACTGGGAATACAGCATTATTGCAACAACTGATATAACAATATCCTGGTTCACTTCAAATTTGAAGTTTAATTGTTGGTGACAATTGAAAAAAAATCAAGTTCTAGTAAGCAAATATTACATTGCCAATACACAGTAATCTGTGAAATGCTAATATTCTTTTTATTACAGGAAATTTAAGATTTTGTTAATAAAACAGCATTAGTAATTAAAATTATCCCATTATGTGGATTGTAATTTCTTAAACTACTTAAGGAGAGAAAGCATAATTTCTCAGTACCTTTTCATCCACGTCCAAACTCATCAAAAGTTCATCTAGTTTGCTCTGCTGCCTATCTTTAAGAAAGTCCTCACTAACATCTCCTGAAGGACTGCTTCCTCTGGAGGAGTTGTGGGTTTTCACATCTTCAGCTGAAAATGTATAAATGCATTGCTTTATGTGTTTCCCATGCTACAATACAACAAAGCTTTTATTTCCTAAATATTACAAAGGCTTAGAACTAATGACATTTAATAACTCCTAGGATCTCCAAAATGTGAAATTTATATGGAAAAATATTTCATGCTTAAGGCAGGAACCATTTCAAATAAATATTAGGCTGAATCTGCAATTAAAATTCTATCCAAGCAGTATGTTCTTTAATGATCCCTGTAGAACAGTACAACACATTTACTTATAGAATACTGAATTCAGTACTTTAGAAATAAATTCAGTGAAGCTTTCGTATTAAAACACAGCCGAAGATATGTGTGGTAATTTGCTAAGCAAAAGGACTTAGTCTTTGTTAGAAAAGGGCATGAGTTAATCATACTGACATGATGCAACCCTGAACTAAATACAGAGAGCTCTGAAAAACTCCAAATTCCTGTAATATAGTAAACTCAGTAAGAATTCAGAGTCAGGAAATTTCAGCACCTTTTGCAGATGCCACAGGACATGAACGACACACCTGGCTGCAACTTTCTCAAGCGGCTGTTAATGTACAACAGAAGAGTCCTGCATAGAAAAAAAATTCACTACTGGATCACACAAATGACTTCCAACTGCACTGTGTTGTCCAGACACAGGAAGAAAGAATCAGATTAGTATTGGAAAGGTTTTTCTTTTATAGTCACGGGTCTCTATGATCAACAAGTACAAGATACATCTGGCTGAAGACAACATACACAAGACTTCCACTTGAAAGGTGAAGAGGACTGACGTCATACAGAATATTTTAACTGTAGTACTTTTTCCCCTTCTTAAATGGTGAAGTCACTAAGGCAAGGAGTCATTACTTCACTAACTTAACACAGGACACCAAAGCAGTAACATGTATTTCTAAATAAATACATGAATAGCCAGTAATTAGCAAAATCAGGCACCCTTCTTTTGTTCAGTTCAGGTATTTTTAAAAAGTCACATATTAAACAGTAAGTTACTGTGTGCATATTCACCTAAGATTATGATGTGATCCTGCTTCTCAGATCTGGGAAAAAGGACTTTAGGCACCACAAAAAGAACCAAAGACTTTCAGCCTCAAACTTTGCTAGAACATGAAGTAAAACAACAAAAAACATGCAGAAGTCACCGAATAGTACAAAACTTGTTGCCAGGTTTGGCTTCAATCACCTCAGCACTGCAGATTCCATGGCACAGGCCCCAGTCTCTTCACATGAGCAGAGGCCCAACTGTGCACTTCCTCTTGACTCATACTCAGGGAATTTGTGTATATTTCTTGTTATCTCATTACCTTTTTTTTTTTTTTCCTTCTAATACCTGAAGCCTGAAATCTTCTCTTCTCTTAATAGTCTCTAGTCACTCCTCTCCAGGAGGCACTATCTGCTGAAATCACTCTTTCTACATGAACCTAACACATTATTATGGAAAACCAGCACAAGAGGTACTGTCACAGACACCTTTCAAGCCTGAAGCCAAATCAACATGTCAGAATGTCAGATTAACAACAAGCTGACACACTGATACCAGAAGGGAAGCACCATGCACCTCCAAAACCAGTCTCAGCACTTTGTGTGTTCACCACTGTCAGTAATGGGCTTCTATTCAAAGTCAAAATCCCGTTCTTCCAACTTATCTAGAAGAAACTTCTGCATTAGGTATACCTTGCACAGTAGGTCTGGTATGCAAGCTGTGGAAAACAAATCACATTCATGGGGTGCCTAACTGGACTGCTCTGCTTTAAATAGGAAGAAAACCCCCACTAAACCAGAAGTAACCTTACTTCATTAAAAAAGGGCATATTTTAAAAACAAATCAGCATCTCAATGGAATAGGCATAGCATCCACAAAAAAACCCCAAAAGGACAACCTGGAAATAAACCTGACTACAAAATTCTGTGTGCTGATGAACATGAGAAAACAACCACTTCTAACTCTGACCTAAACTCCAAAGCAGTATTACAGGACAGCATCTTACTATGATCTCAACAACAAAAAGAATTACATGCCTAAACCTATCAGAGAAATGTCAAAAAACCCCAGAACCAAAACCAAATAAAAAAACCCCACTCCAACACCCCAACCCATTAGTCCTACCAACAGACAAGTACTACAGAGACATACATGTTCCCTGTATGACTCAGAATATACATTAGGAAACAAACTGCTGTAACAATAAAAAGATAATATAAAACCAGACAAGTTTTTTTTGGTTTGGGGTTTTTGTTGTTTTTTTTTTGTTTTTTTTTTGTTTTTTTTTTTGTGGACAGCAGAAAGCCTTGGTTTTGTCACAAAACATATTTTTTATTTTTTTCTTTTGATTTTATACCAAAAATTTCCAGAGACCCTTACCTTTTAACACCAAATTGCAGGAATTTTCAGTATCACTACTTGACTTTCCAGGTTCTTGCATGCATCTGTTTTGAACAAAAAGTGTATTTAAGATTTCCACCTTGCACAAAAGGAAAAATAATCTATCAGTTACATAAAATCAAAAGTTCTCAGTAATACTTTTATCCATGGACAGAACACTTACATCCAACACACTGTTTTAAGACTCTTTTTAACTTTCTCTTTTGGCTTTCTTATGTTCATCCCTTCAGATGTACATGTAAACACGTTAAGTAAAACCAAGAAATTTCAAACCCCAAAATTTTCAGTAAAAGCTCATGATCTCATTTAATCTTTGCCTAAAATACTGTGAAGGGAAATTTTCTCTGCATAGCAAATCAAGAAAATACTGTGCTAATGAGCCAATTCATCAGTTTCTAAAAAATGTGATTTATAGTAATTTTATATTCAAGATCATTTGCTTAACAATGAATCTCAAAGAGAGTAACAAAAACAACGGTTCATAGGAAGATACTTCACCTATATCAAAGATAAGTTGAGAAAAGATAAACACTTCTCCTTAGAAAAGCTCAGGAGGGACAAATATGTATTTAAAATGTTACATATAGCATATATAAAACATGATCATAATCATCACACATTTCAGAAGCTTGTACCTGGTGAATGACACCAAATGTAATGACAGCAAGCAGTCCAGTCAAGGCAACAGAAAAGGGCAAACAAAAGCATATGTGAAAAATTAGTTTTACTGCCCCATTCAGGCTTCAGGACAGAATGTTTTCCTGATGCCTGGCAGTGACCAGCACTCTTCTTTATATAAAATGCAAGCACCAGAGAAAGAAACTGTTGAAGTCCCAGTTGTATTTGGCAAAACTCAAAAAACCCCTCAAAAAATACCCCTAAAAAAAAAAAAAAATGAACTGGCCATGATCTGGTATTGTCTGGTAATATCCTAAGTCACTCGATAAAACTGTGGTAAGGTCTATTGCCTTATTTCAACATTCTCATATTCAGTTCATTAATATGTTTCTGACTGCTACCAACTATGTTTAATCCCCATCTAATAATCTTTGCATCAAGTTATGGAAGGTAAAAAGCAAAATAAGAAATTTTGCCTGTTTCTTTAGCAAATCAAGGGGAAATGCTAAGAAAGAAGAACCATGCATTTTTATTTCCCTTGGCTAATGGCAAACAAATTCAACAGCTATCAGAAAGAAATGAATACTCCTTCTAATAAATTTACTATGCTACAGCCTAGCTGCTTTTAAAGAAGTTGGATGCTCCTACTACAGACTTGCCCTGTTCTCTAGAGGCTTGTTTTGGCAGAAATTTTATTCTATTAACATCTGAAAGTTGTATAGTCTCATGTTCAAAAAAGTGTTCAGCACCTCAAAGAAGATTCCCTTCCTCTTTTGCACATGGGTTTAATGAAAAGGAAAGGATAAAGAGAGCAGTGTGTAAAAGAAAAAAAGAATGGTGGTACAATCCTGAAAATAATTGAAGTGTTACTTAAAATACAGGTAACATAAAGCCACCTAGAAAGACTATGTAAAGAAAATTAAAACACCCATCCCAATAAAAAACCTAATATTCGGAAGAAAATCTTGCATTATTTCTATCTAAACCTCTTTTTTTTTTTTTGAAAAAAATGAAAAATTCTATCTTAAAACTTTTTCACTGAACATAAGTATCAGAGCTTAAGAGAGAAAACAGACTAAACAATAGATGAGTTCATTCCATGAAGTACTATCCCATTTATGAAAGCTAATTTCTACTTTAAATTTATTTTCCTCCTTCTGTGACTTTTATTATCATCTCAAAACCCAGTAAAACATTAACATCTAATGATTTACACCAGGAACTTGCTGAATGAAGATTCAGGATGATAAACCTCTACAACACCTTAGACAAATGACACATCTGAAAAATATTCACATATCTGGGGATAGGAGAAGAAGAGGGAAGAAGAATGGCAGAACAGAACACTACTGAAGAAACGACCACTTACTCTTACAGATTCAAGAGAAGAATAAGCTACACCTAAAAAGTAAAAACATTTCAAAGTATTATACCACTTTACAACTAAGAAAACTGCCTTCAAAGGGATATCTGCTATCTCAAATCAAGAATATTATTTTTAATTACCTTTGTTTCTATTTTCATATTTCACTTCATTTAAACAAGCTCTTTAGGACTACTTTGCTCTACAATTCAGAGTTTATCCCAGCTCTTATGAAGAACAAATTAAATTATCTGCATTCAGAATACTGTCATAGCTCAATCAAACTTAGACACTCAAAATCAAATAAAGAAGTAACTTCAACAGAAATTAGTGAAATTCTCTAAGGAAGCCTGACCACTACAACCAAAGCATATGGATATGAGATAAAAGTACTTGGGAATATTGTGATAAAAAAGAGTGATATGCATACCTAAAGCTATTCTCTACTGAATATGTCTTTTCTGAGGTAACGGGAGACTCAGGTTTAATATACACCTTTGTGTCTTGAATGCAGTTTGCAGAGGATGCTTTCACTGGACAATTTTCACAGCGTGCAGGTGCAAGCTCCTCTTCATTACTGGTTCCAAAAAGGTCAGGGTCATCCTGAATCACATCAATGACAAGAACATCTTGGTTGTAAGCTTCAAGGATATCTGGTAAATTTTGACTTTTGCATTGTGAAAAATTCCCTCTTGATTTTCCATCACCATTTATTTCTAATCCAACAAGGTGGTCAACTGCATTCCAAGAATTACCAGGAAAACTAGATTTCAGCACACATTCAGTACCATAAAAATCAGGCGCAGATGGCTCTGGTTGTCCATCAAGAAGAGGATGTGGATATGCAGAAAAACTTTCAGGGAGCACAGACATCTCATCAGAGAGGTTTACAGAGCCATTGTGCTGGAAGTCCTTACTGTCGATCTCATCTGCTTTTTTCTGTATGGAAGCTGGAGATGTAGCATCACTCATGACAGGAAAAGGACACTGCTCAGATTTTACCAAGAAAGTCTCTTCACCTGTCTTCTGCTTTCCTGGACTAGTGCTTTCAAGAAGCTCTAGTGGACTACAAGTTTTGCTTTCAAATGAATGGACAGATTTCCGTTTCTTGGGTTTAGGCTTGTTTCTGCATAAAGGAATTTTGAATTTTGTCAGGTTTCCAGAGGTTAATGGTTTAATTAGGTTTAAATCAGAAAATGTCTGGTTCACTACTGATACTTTGGGGCTGAAGTTTATACTGTTTGTGTTACTTGCTGAAGTACCATTCTGGACTGTCGCAGGCA
>WBNO01021553.1:11495-28187 GCA_013400575.1 Peucedramus taeniatus | reverse complement strand
TTTTTTTTTTTTTAGTAGTAGGGGAACTTGATAAAAAATGATGCTTTTAAGAGATTACTCTTTTGCCATTTGCAACCATGTAGAGATGTTGAAGTTACAATCAATAGTAACTTTCTCTCAGCTCCTCTGTAAAAAATGGTGCTGTAGTTGTTTCCCTTTCTCTTCCTTTTTTTTTTTTTTTTTTTAAATCACAGTAACTTGCTCTTGCAGTCAGGTACAAGTTTGACAGAACATCACTGGAAATGAATCTGTTCTCTGCTTTACTTGTCTAAAGCAGAATCCTCCCACTGCAACAAATGCAGCCACATTATGGAAAAAGTGGCTGATCTGATAAATCCCAGGGTGGTGTTGGACAGAGAGGAGAATGACATGTGGCTTTTCAGAGCTGAACCTGGGTAATAAATCTCATATTGGTTACATCTTGGCAGAGGAATGAAAGTGGTTACAAAATGGGAGCTAATTGAACAGAGTGGCTGCTTTTCATCTCTGAAGAGATCAACTGCTGTTTCACACACATTTTATTTCTGGTGACTTTGACAAAAATAATTAAAAGAACTTCTCACAAGATTTCATTATTTGAGAAAGACCCAACAACAAAACCAAAGCCCCCACCAGCTGTAATACAGCTGTCACCTGTCATAAAGTAGCATACCAAGGAAGGCTCTCTTGATCAAATCCAAAGCCAATTTTAATGAATTCAGCTTTTTCCCTTGACTTCTCTTAAGTCTCAGGAGGTCTTACTGAAGAAAGAAATTGAGAACACTTGTTATTTTATAGGATTTAAAAGAGTCCTTTTTTTCTCTCATTTCTTGTTAAGTTTTGTAGTTATTTTAGATGGACCTATGACTCTATTACTGAAGGAGGGGTTGTTGTAGGCTGGGAAAAGACAAGGTGGTAAACTTCCAAAAGGCAGATCAATGATGTGAATGATTTTTATGCAGAAACTCTTTTGGAACTGAGGGTTGAATTATTTGGTGTGGGAACTATTCATAACAGACCTTAAGCCCTTCAAGATATGTAATTTTTAGAAATGGTGTTCCTGAAAAGGAAATTAAAGGTGGCAAGTGATTCAACTGTCTGTCAGTGATGATTTAGGTTGGAGGAAGGTGAATGACTCTGTCTTGTTGAGCCCTATTTTATACAGCAATTGGGAACTGCAATCAGAGTAGTGGGGTGGGAGATCACCTCTGTAGCCAGCAGATTTGAATTTCATATTGACATGCTGCATTTGCTCCCTGCATGTGGGTCAGTGAAGGGGTCACAGAAGCTTGAGTAGAGAGAAGAGCCTTACAAATCATATGATAGAAAATCAAAGAGGTTAGCTATTAAATTTATTCAGATTTACTAAACAGGTGTCTTGTCCCCCTAACCTTGCTTGTGCTGGTGGTTATGGGGGAGCAGCTGGGGCTGCCTTCCTGCCTGAAACTGCTGTGAGATGAGAGCACACAGTGAACTGCTCAGCTTTGACTACAGTGAGTTTCTCTTACATGCAGGTAGACAAACATTCTCCCCTATGCTGCTTAGATCTCTGTTACTGATCCATAATGCTGCTTCATTTGCTTGTGATGACTATTTGCTGCTGCAGTGTGTCTTTTTAAATTCAGTTTATGTGCTGAAAAATTCCCAGACAGGTGCACAAATGTCATCCAGGTACTTCTATAGGAATTACATTTCTGTCTTTTGTGTACTGTGGTGGAAAATTTGCCATAAGCAGTTTTACACAGGTATTTAACTTTTTAAAGGGAACAAGAATTGCAATTGTAATAAAGATAATTTTCACTGGCATAGATTTGAAAACATTTCCTAAGGGTGTTTTAAAATGATCATTTCTCTTCTGTCAATAAGGAAAATAAGGCATTGGAGAGACTGTAGGAATGGCCTAGGAGCCAACAGGAATCTGCTATTTCAAAGAACCAAAAGAGTTAACATTCAAGAGCCTGGGTGATATACATTTTTATAACTCTGATGAAGTCATCTGTGTCCATTTCTACTGACTGGAAAGATAATATTGAGCTCCAGAGTATTGATGCAAGCTTCAGTTAGCTCTAACATTAACTACAATATTAACTATAACACAGCCCTCTCACACCCTGTCTGTAAAATAACTGCCTTTAAAACTGCTCTCAAAGTTTTTTGCTAACTTCTTTTTTAAAATTTTAACAAAAGTATGGACTTCTGATATTTGATATTGTCCTTTGGTGAGAAGCTAAGTCATAGTAACCAAAGGAAGAAAATTATTAGGCCTGAAACTTGTTTAAATGATCAACCAAGGAACAAAAGGCAAGGTTTCTTAGATCCTGCTTTCCTCTGCAGGTGTGCTCCAACGTGGAGTGCCTACACTGGACCTGTATTTGATTTTGTTTTGCAGTAAATGCCATTGTATAGCCATAATTTCATTCCAGTGTTCCCCTATCAAGTACACTATAGACAATATAAGTGTCTACATATAGGTCTGACTATGAAAGCTGCTTTGTTGGGGGAAAAATAGGAGCTCCACACATTTGGAATTTGTAAATAGGTGTAATGGGTTGAGTTGCAGCTCATCCACTCTCAGCACCTCTTAGGGAGAATGCCTGTTTTACATATTTGCCATATGTATGTCATATGTACATATACAGTGCAAGGAAACAGTCTCCACTTTGTAAAACATCCAGGAAAAAGCATCCTTTAATGCTGTGCCTGTGAGACTGATTAAATATTTTCTAGAATCCATATTAATGAATGACTTCTCTCTATGGATTGCTGTGCTGGAAGATGGGCAAGGCTGTCACTGCTCCTGCTTGCCTGGTACTGTTCTATTATTGGTATTGCTTCTTAGTGTCACACTTTGCCTGGGATGTGGCACCATCTCCCTCTGCTTTGTAGAGCTCAGGCTCACTAGAGGGGAGACTGAAAATATGCTGGACTATATTATGGCTGTTCTAATCCTTTTGTTGAGAGTCTCTTCTCTGCCACAGTCTGCTTCCTGCTTTCACACTTCTTACCCAGTTGGTTGCTTACCTTCTACTTTGGAGCATTTTCTTAGCAGTTGTTGCTCTGTGGAAGGTAATTGATTTTAAGTTCTTGCAGGTACCAGCAGATGATGCAGAAAGGTGAGCACACCTTTCCTGGGCTGCTCCCATCAGAGAACCGCATTTTGTATTCCTTCTCTAGGGAAGAAGAGCATATTGAAAACTTTACCTAGGGGGAAAAAAAGAAAAAGAATGTCCTGGGCTTTTTGCCTGCTAGAAAACTTCCTATCTGCTCTGTGAAATGAGTTTTGTTCCACCTGTCTCTTTCAAACAGCTCAGTGCAGCAGGAGGGAGCTCTCAGTGGTCAGCCTGCCAGTGAAAATTCTCTTTCAGCTGCTGTCTCTCAGGTCTTCTCTCTTGCTGAAGGTCAAGGTTTATTTAAGGATCTCTGACCCTGCATCTGGGGCCTCTTTGCTCTGTGATAGCATTTAGTTGCCTGGTCTCAGCCACAAGGAGCTGTTCAGGCAGTTTCTCCCTTTTTAATCTTTTATTAACCACCAGTGAGCCTGACTTCGTCTGACCTTTCTGCTTCTTGCCTTTATTTATCTGCCAAACATCAGCCCAACTCCCTCAGTGAGTCTTGGATCTTGTGAGTCTTGTTTTGAGGAATCCTGGGAAGAGCTAGGTGGGATAACTTTCTCTTTTGGATGCCTTCCTTTTCCTTCTTATCTCAAGTCTTCAGAGGAATGCCTCAAGACAGACAAACCCCTTGAAGTTACAGGTTATGGTTAGTGCATTTTGCTTTGATAATTCTGTCCAGGATTTTATCTGTCCCCATTGGCATCCTTCAGTCTACACCTACTGAAATGTTTGAAGTTTCTTAACTCATTGCTCTGAAAGGACATTGTGATTAAGTGTTGTTCCTCTGGGACTACTGGGGTACATTATATCCCAAAAGACAGATTTTATAAAGCTTTGTAAGAACATGGAAGGGTTAAGCTGCAGGTCTGTCCCTGCCTCGCCCAGCCCAGTGCTGATCAGCTCTCTCTGTGTAACTGTAAATTTAATTACTTCACAGAGGCTTTGTTTTGACCCAGCTCTTTGCTGGGCTGTTCCCTTGGCCAGCAGGGCCTTGGCTGTGCTGCTGGGAGCACAGTCCCACTCCTGTACTGAGGCACTGGCCACAGCTCAGAATGGAACCCCTCTCACCTGCAGCACTGTGCTGACCTGATTTAGGTGCTGGAGGCAGGGCTGGAAGTCAGGAATTGCAGCCAGCCTCTCCACACTGCCCTGAGATGCAGCCACCAAACTGTGCTCATTGTCTCCCAGTGCCACTCGGTAATCACTGGAGAATAAATCCATTAGAAGACCTTTTGGATATGAGAATTATAATTTTGCAAAACAGCAATCACTACAAGCATTACTCTTTAGCTACTGACAGCAAAGTTCAAAAATCTCGTCATGTGCTGGTCTCACAGCAGCTGATAAAGGTTAATAAAATGGAGGTTTAAAAGGCAGGGTTTCTGAATTTTTTATGCTCAGAAAGGATGATTCTCATTTTATTGGACTGACTTAACCCACACTTTCCATCACATAGAAACTGCACAGCTCTCAAATTCCTTCTTGCATCCCATGGAACCATGAACTCTAGGCCTTGCTGCTGTCACAGCTGGCAGAGAGGAGATTGCACTGTCTGAAGTGAGCTGGTGTCTGTAAATATCACTGCAAGATAAGATTTGTGCAGTGGCCTCTGGAGAATGGCACATCTGCTTCACTGCATAATTGACGTAAATTCAGAATTGGATCCTATACATTTCTAGTGGGAATTAATGCAGTGGAGTACTAAGATTTTGTAGTTTACCTTTATTATGCTCCCATGTCTCTGAACATACTGATCTGTGGTATAAGACAAAGATGTGTTGGAACAGGAAGAATTTTAGAATTCTTTGATTTAAGTTGACCCTGCTGTTTAGAGTTAGTGCAAATTCCATGTCAGTTTGAGAGGTCTGTGCCCCTGTCCTGTTTCTCATTAGTAAGGCATGATGAGACAGGTTGTGTGCATTTTTACAGGTTGCCTTAGTTTTACATGTTCCTCAAATGTGCACTTTGAGATTATTCTGTGCCTTTTATGTAAAAAGAGAAATGTAAATGTCTTGAGTTTGTGGTACTACACTGAATTCCACTGATTTAAGACAAAAATAATGAGTTGTTAAATTGGGCCAATTATATTTAAAATCTAGTCCCTTTTTTGGCTCTGCTGTTTCTAGAGATGAGCTTGCTCTGAATCCCTATGCCAGAGGAGGTTCATAACTGCTTTCTTTTGTTCTTATTGTGGGCCATATCAAAGCACCAAGGATATTTAGGATAACAGCACTGAGAATCCAGTTTTGGTTGCTTTGTTCACTGTATTCACAAAGGCTTCACATGTGAGACAAGACTGTAAATAAAAGGCTTTAAGCTTAAATCAATGATATAATCACAGAAGTGGTTGTTAATAGTGACTTATGATTACATAGTTGAAAAGACACAAGACCATCTAGTTCCACTTGAGATGTCTTGATTAATATTTGTGTTGGACAGAATTAGGAGCTGGATGGCTGTGGTACCTGTGCAGTTTCTGCATTATAATTAACACCTATTAATAATTCATGTTGCATGGTCCATCCAAATCCATCAACTTCTCCTAAAGCAATGGCTCAGATCACAAGTGACTGATTTGCCCTTTGAGAACCTACAGGTGTCCTGCCTTTTATTAAAAAATACCCTCTGTCCATTGGGTTAGAATGAACTATTTTGCACACCAGGTTGAAATGATCAGGGAACTTCCCAAGAAATAGGATTGGGGTGGGGCTGTGGGCTGGATGAAGGAACTCAGCTTTCAGAGGTGGCTTGACTGGCAATTTCAGTTCTTTAGAGAATTCCTAATCTCATAACACAATTTGTTTTGTAGATTTTATGGAAAAACAACAAGGATTTGCATTGAATAATGACCTCCATCTGTGCCCTCTTAGAGTGCTGAAAATGACTCAGTGTAACATTATTATCATGGCCCTGTACAAAATGAGTGCAGAGATGGACAGAGACATTAAGCAACCTGCTCAGGGCTGTAATGTGAACGAAAAATTCCTTAGAAAGCCTAATGTACTGGTTTTTTACCTGCAGATTTGACAGTAGACTTTACTGCTCTGATGCAGCTTTGACAAAAAAAAATTATTTTATGTATTCTATTTATTGTATTTTAGATAAAACATGAGGTACTGATGCTTGAACAAATGGAGAAGTTAATAAATACAGAAGAATTTTAAAATATACATAAACTTGATATCTGCCTTATTAAGATTAAAATAAGCAATATACTTGTCAGACACTGTCATCAGTAGCACCTGGATTTCAGTTATATTAGCAGCAAAATGTAATAATAATAATAAAATGCAGTCAAAGCATTCTGGCAATGAATGAATGCTCTTGCCCGTAACAATTTTAAAGAAAATTTACATTTTTAAGACCTGTTCCTTTATTATTTCGTCCTGTTTGCTGTAGCACAGGAGGAGCTGACATTTCAAATAATTGCTGCAGTAACAAACAGTGGAAGCATTTATCACAATATGCCAATTAATATTTGGAAGCTATTCAGCACATTTAATGAAAGCTGAAGATAATCACCCTTGTTGTGTATCCTAATGTCCTCCACATCCCTACCCCAAGCACTGTTTTGATCTTTAAGATTCTTTTCCTTTAACGTAATGGGTTTGGTTTTACCAAACTTGGGGACTTTGGATGCATAAATGAGGTCTCTAATGGTGCAGATCAGTTCATGCTTGGAGATAAATGTGCATATAATGAGCAGTGCCAAAAAGGGGAAAGTGTTACCACATCATTGTATAATTTGAGTGATTTATGTGTTGGAATGATGGCACCTATACATGCTGCTTTTCCTGATGCTGTTGTGTTGAGTGCACAACTTAATGACATTTGATCCTCTCAATTTATAGTCTCTCATCTCATTTATGTTTGCTATCAAAAGAATAATTTGTAAAGCAAATGTTCTGTTGACCTGAATTGGCAGAAGCATTTTTCAATCTGCCAATTTTTCCATTTAAATGAAAAAGAATTAAACTTATTAGCCTATAACTTTTTCTTTCCTTTAATGATGGGTTTATCATTCTATTTAGCATTTCCTCAGACAGTGGAGTAACTTTTTACGACCAGAAGAGTGAAACATTTGCATCTACTTTTAACCTGATGTCAACAAAAACTGTTGATTGGGTTGATTTCTTTTGATTATGGTTTATCAGAGCAAGAATAAGACATGGATGATACCACAGCAGGAATTTGTCTGGTTTTGGATACGTGGCAAACCCCAGCTGTGGCTGATCCAAGTAGGGATGGACCTCGCTGCATGTCTGAACTGAGGAGTAAAGGGGAGATAAACACATCTCCCTCCTGGATGCTGCACAAGAGCTGTCAAGCCTTAACTGTGGTTGTTTATTTTAGCCTGACTTAAGTTATGGCTGACTGACATGAAGTTCCAGGTGTTCCAGTTTCTTTCCTGTGGCTTGTTTGTAACCTCTGTGGTTCCACTGAAGATCTACTGTTCCCTGGAGTGACACTGTCATAGATTTTCTTCTATCAGTGCATTAGCGTGGGTCATGAGTTGTTTGTAGCATAAATGTTTTTCTTTATGACTTTTTTCTGGCTCTAGACATCTTAATAGCACAGCTACAGCTGCTAAAAAAAAGAGTGGAAAGTTTGTTGGGAATAAGGCAGTTAATATAATTTTGAATTAATTCCTCAGAGAAGGGCATGTTTTTTAATATTGCAGGATGTAGAGCGTAATGCTAAGTTTAAGTGGTGAAAAGATGTATTTTTCTTGACTTTAATTGCTAATATTATTGGAAGAAGGCCAAGATGCATCAAAGACTTTATCCAGAACTAAGACAAGTCCTGCACAAAAGTACTTGTATATATGAAGATGCTATCTTTTTTGTTTTAAATGAAATATGAGAGATGTTTGGGTCATGAATAATAATAATTCACAGGAACAAAAGCCAGTGGCAGAAGTATTAACATGTAGAAATGAAGAGGTGCTGAGTGCTCCTGAATGATGATGGATTTTTCTCTTTCCTGCATCAGTATCTGCCTCCCACTGTCCTGACAAACAGCTTATCTGACTTTGCTCATGTAGACTCTTACCTGAACTTCTCTATTCCCAGAGGAAGCAATCAGTGAAATTGCTCACACATTTCTGCTTCTCTTCCCTTCCATCTCCTATGATATTTTCATAGGTTTGTGCTTCTGTATTTCTGCTTCAGACTGAGTTGATATACTGCTTAGGTTTTTCCAAATTCATTCAGACATTCCAAGTGATCTTTTTCAGTCATGCTTTGCAAGTCCCCACAGTGGATGAATTCCAGGCAATGTCAGCTTAGCACAGTGTCCAACTGCTGCTGCAAACTCATCCAACAAGGGTTTGTGTGTCACTGACTTGATAAATGTTTCTGCCACTTCCCTGAAAACTTTCTTCTTCTCCTTTCCAGTGATTTTTCTCCCTTCTGACTTTTTGTAATGTACAGCTGATAAGCAAATGTTTTAATATCAGGTTTTGTTTACATATACTAAAATTAGAATTAACTTAAGGATTCTGAGATGTTGAATTAAACTCAGCTCTGTTAAAAATGGTTGTTATTCTAGCAAAGTAAATTTAAATTGTAGTTTTATTTCATGTGCTCCTGACAGAAACCTGAATTTGATGTGATACCAAATCCAGACATGAATGACTGGCACTGATGGTGCAAATATGAGACAGAAGCAGGTCTGGTACAGATCCCTCTGGCTGTGGCAGGGCTACATCTACAATGCTGGCTTTTTGTCATGTGATTGGAAGATGGATGAGACACTAAGTGTTCATTAAGCAATAACAGAACATCTGTAGACTGCAAAGTGGAAACTTCAATTTTCAAAAGCAATGTTTGAAATTGTTTTTAAAAGGACAAGAAAGCTGTAAATTTCAAAGTGAAATATGAGGCCTTGCTGAAATGTAATTGTGGGTAACTGCAAACACCTAAAAGTAAACGTGAATAAATCTGAAATAGAAGCAGGTTACACATTTCAGGTTTGTGATATAACTCAAATAATATCCTGTTTTTGTTAGAAAGGGTAAGAGAGGACAGGTCCCCGTTTAAATTTTATTCTGTTGAATCTGAAGCTCTCTGGAATACACTGCTCCAGAAATTCTAACATTTAAATACATAAATCCATGGAGTTCTTTCAGAGAGGTTGCCTGACAGCCAGAAGGCAGAGGCTGGTGCCCACAGGGGCTATAAGAGAAGATTCTCTGCTGGCTCCCTTTCCAGTCCTAGTGTTTAGAAAAATAAAAACATTTATAGCCAGAAACATTATCACCCTAAAGAGACCCACAGTCAAATGCTGTGACTACAGCAATCACAATAACATGATAAAAAAGTACCAGAAGTTGCACTTTTCCAGTAAAATACCGGTTGTAGTCACTTCGTGCAGAAAATTCCATTTTAAAGATTGATATATAAATTTCTTGGAAGTCATACCTTAAATCAAACACTCAAAATTTTTAATTTATTTAGACTAACCCTTCACAAGATTAGAAACAAAATAATAATATCTTCATGTTTAACTTTCAGTGTGGAAATACCAAACATTTCTGAAATAGGTTACATTCAAGAAACACAATGGTGTCACAGAGCTGGCAGGTCAACTCTGTTCTCCTGTGTTCTGTGCTTTAGGCTCAGCCATGGAGAAATGTTCAGTTCTAATCACTCAAGTCACTGATAAAATAGCATAAATTCAGTATAATTTATTTTCAAAACATGGCTATATGAAGTAACTAATAGTAAACACATTTCATGTTTAGAATAAAAATGGCCTAGGTTTTTTTGCTTTTGGTTTTTTTTTTGTTGCACATGGGAGCCTGTCTCTGCTTGTTCAGGTAGATGTGTGATCTCTCAAAGTTGTTTCTGGAGCTGCTTTTCTTGAAGCGTGTGTGTAAAAGTCTATCAGATCTTAAGTTTTAAGGTTGGAGATGAAAGCTGTCCATAATTAAGTCATTATTTATTTAACCAATCTGCTCAGTCCTCCAAATTTGGACTGAGCCATTCATTTGAAACTTACTTTAGAACATAAAAAGAAAGGCTTCCCTTGAAACAGAGAAATATAAAACTGAATATTTTTATACAAAATCTCTTTCAATGTACTTTTCTCTGTCTCTAGGAAAAGAACATTGGAATTTTTGATTTTTGAAAACCTTTGTTCATCGGTGCCCAGGGTCTCAATTTATTAGACTATATAACCATTTAAAGAAACAAATAGGAAAAAATATCCTTAAAAATTGTCAGTAGAAGGCAACACAGTGAGAAAGGCTCTATTCTAATTGTTTCTGCTTGGGATTTAGATAACTTCCTCTAAATGCTTGTTTCCCTCACGTGAGGCACAGAAGAAGGATGTTCCTGACTCGAGGGACTTACTGAGGTGCACAAAGCCCTTGGGGAGAATCTGGGTCTTTGCACTTCTTTCTTTTAGGGTGCTGTGGCAAAATGCTGTCTCATTTCTCCTGTCATTAGGTATGAAGGGTCAGTAAAAATGATACATATATGCCTTGAAATTTCATTCCATTCCCTTATTTGCTGCCATCATTGAGAGAACACTCAGATACTGTTCCCTGTTCCCTTAGGCTTCTACATTCATTCATCCTGGAACACAATTTTTTTCCCGTTCCTGTTTGGTTATCAGCCTAAACTCCCAGCCTGCAGTAATGAAAAGTTATGGGGAGAAAAAGATGTGCATAAAGAAGTGTAGGGCTGGAGATTAAACTCCCCATTGTAATTCATGTTATGCTAATGAGGCACATAAGATCATTCAGAGCAGGGTAATGCAGTGATAATACCAAGAAACTGACATAATTTACTATGGGGAGCCTTTACTTAATACATCATACTTCAGCAAGAAACTTAATAAAAGGAAGCTTAACACATAAATACCACCAAGAAGCGTGGAAGATAATGCAGCATTTGATCAGAATAATACACAAACACTACTGTGAAACCTAATTTCCAACAAGTTACCCAGGAATCAAAACATACATATTGCTTATTGCTGCTGCTGAAGCAGTAGCTTAATAACTAAGGATACCAGAAGAGGCACAATAAGCATTTTCCTATTATTTATATTCCCCAGTGGCCTATAATGACCATATAACTTAATATTTGATTGAATGGTCTGGATATGAAAGCTATTTCCCTTGCAAATTAATCCTAGCACTTAGCTGCAGTACAGCAAGAAGTGTTACCATGGTACTGTCATGAGGCTTATCCCATGACATTTTCCTCCAGTTTTATTGATGCTTCCCTTTTAAAGCCATTCAGTTTCATTGACTAATAAATATATATTGTGCCCTAACAGGTTTTGACTTCTATTCCATCAAGGGTCAAAAAAACATCATTGTTGGCTTGTTATTTGTTATTATTAGCATTATGAGAGTGTTTAATATATCTTTGAAAACCTGCAATGTCCATTTGAATGAGATCTCATCATACTTGTAATCCCTGAAGAAGTGTCTTTCAAAACATTGGCAGAGGTGGGGAGGGTGGGAAAAGAAAGTGAAAAGACTTACTGAGATGTTAGTGACATGATTTAAGAGTTCTGACTCATTGCCTGGGGTCTATGTTTCTCTTCTGCCTCTTGTCTGGAAACTGTGACCTTGCAAGTGGAAACAGCGTTGATCTGGATGTGTCACCTGTGTAAATTGTTGCAGAGAAGTGCCAGAATTGATTGATCTTTTTTTCCCTTTTTCCTCCTCTAAGTGCTTTTATTCTGGTGAACTTCCAAAACCAAGTTAAATGAAGATTAAAAAGCTTGCCAGGTTGTTTTCTGTCTCACAACTGAGAATCCTGACTTCTGCAGCTGATGGGCTTACTCAGTCCTGCTGGTCACGATGTCTCCAGCTAAGGACAGGAGAGCTCTCTAACAAATCCTGGCTGTACAGCTGCTTGCCCTAAAAACTCTAGAGCCTGACTGCTGAAGATCTGGAAAGTTCTGGGAGTCTTGGTTTGGGATTTCTTACATCCATACAGAAGCTTGATGTGATCAGCTCCATATTCTGGGGCTCTTGATTCAGCCATTGCTCCCAAAGCTTATACATTTTCAAATCCAACCAAAACCAAATCTGGTCTGACAGGGAGCCAGAGCACACAGCTTCTTGTGCTTTCATGGTGTCAGATGAATTTTATTCTTTGTCTTAAGGCCTTCTAACCTTCCTAAGACCATTTATTCCAACAAAATCAGTGTGTCCTTCCAGAAATCCCCTAATTTCAGGAACATTTTCCAGAATAGGTGATCAGGACTCAAGTGGGCTGAAACCAAGATGCATGGAGGGAGGTCAGGTGGAGAGGCTGCAAAGGAGATGTAACACTGAATTCATACTGTGTCTAACATAAAGTATTACAGAATGAGCCTGAGCTGGTAATTTTAAACTTCTCCACATCTCTAGAGTTGGTGGAGTGCTGTCTGTTCATCTCACACCTGCTCTTCTGACACACTTAGACCTCAGCCCAGTCTCCAATCTGCCCACAGGTTTTAGAGGAGAGATCCAGGGGACTCCTGATGTGGCCAGCATAGGACTGGCAACCTGCAGCTCAAGGAGTGCATGTCAGTAATGCAATTTCTATGGTCTTGCCTTCATTAAATGTCATTCCAGATGAAGACAGTCAAATTTATTAATGCATTATCTAGACTTTTAAAAAATCATTTATTTTTTTTTTTCCCCAGATTTTCAGTCAGTTGTGGAAAAATAAAATGGTCAATATTCAATATTCAATATTCAAATACAATTAATTCTGTCAAATTGTTTCCCAGTATCAGTAAAACACTAATAATATAATCCTTAATCTACTTCTAGTCCCCTGTGTGAGAAATGTAATACCCTATGACTTTTTTCAAGCATCCCTATTTTTCCAGTTACAGGAGGTTTTCGTTGGTTTTTTTTTTTTTTTTTTTTTTTTTTTTTCTTTTTCCGGGACTGTGTCCATATAACATTTGTTTACATTCACATTTGTAAGTAAAAATTGATTCAGGGAAAAAGGTCTGCTTTCAACAATCTGCCAGTTCAAGTCTCTGTGTATACCTTGCAGTGGGTAACATGAAATGACACTGAACTAATTTATGCAGGGTTAATCTGTCAGTTATTGTCTCAGGGAACTGTGATCGGTCTGATTTTGATCCCTAATTATACTTGATTAAGTAAAAATGATAACATGAAGGTTATTTCTGTGAAAGAACTATCAGCCACTATGTACAGCAGCTCTTATAAAACAGAAGTTAAAATTCAGAGCTGCTAATGAGATCTGCAAACTAACCTGCCATTTCAAGGTCCTTTATATTCATAAGTTTTTAAAAAGAACATGCTCAGTTTTTGAGTACATAGTTTTACACAGTCATTTGTATTTACTCCATGCACTGGGTGCCATGGCTTATTTGAGGTGTTGGGGCTGGGTTGGACTCGATGATCTTGAAGGTCTCTTCCAACCTGGTCGTTCTATGAATTCTGTGAATTCTCCTCTTGCTGCCATCTCTTCAGTGTCCCTCAGCCCTGCTGTCTGACTGCTCCTCTGCAGGGAGTCTTGGACCCTGGCAAGAGAAGGAATTCAATGCCTCTGGCTGTTACTGCAGCCTCCCTGGCAGATCTTTTGGGGAGTGTTCCAAGCCCATTGAAGTGCATGGAAAAGTCTCTGACTCACTGGGTTTCAGTCATGTCCATACACTCCTGCTGACAAATATTTTAAGATCTGGCTGTGGGGACTTAACTATCCAACTGATAGTTTCAAAACTATGTCTAAATTTACTCTCTTAATCCAGAGAAGAGTCTTATCCTTTACAGCTTCCTGAGGCTTTACATTCACAAGAGATTTGACAGATGGATTTGTGCCCAGGCCCTCACCTTTGCCTGGTTGCCACACTCCTACAAGAGTCTACTTGGCAACTAAAGCTCAGACCTGAACAAAGTCAGAGGGTCATGCAGGAGAGAGGTGGCAGCAGGCTGGGATGTGATGATGCTCCAATGTGTGGAACAATAAATGGTATCATTAAAAGGCCTTCTCCTGCCAAAGGACTGGTGTCTTTTCACTCAATTAGATGGATTTTAATGTGTTGCTATAAATTAAATAACTCAGTAGCCTCAGCTAAACAGAATTTGGTCCATTGGCAATGTTAAACAATATTTTTTGGCATGTAAGTATGGGGCATTTAGTAATATTTCCTTAAATTAGTTGTGTATGTTTGGTCCTGCTTCAGCTTTCACTATTCCAGGGGTTTTCTCTCTTCTTCCTATACATTTTTACTCACTCTTAACACATGATTCTTCTTTGCCTTTCATTGTTTCCCCTTGACACACTAATCAGGCTGCCAGGCCACCCTGTCTCAGCAGGGCCAGCATCCTTTTAGCTGCACTCCAATGCTTTGCCCTGTGTCTGTCCCCAAGTTCTTTAGATGTTTTGCTTTGACTTTGTGTTGCTCCATCTTCAAGAAACCTGTTTGACTATGGAGAAAAAAGCATGCAATGAGGCATCAATAAAGGGACAAAGATCAGGTACCCTGAGGAGGTAGAACATCAATAAAAAAGAAGGAATGAGTGCCTCTGAGGAAGATAAAGCAGTGTGATTCACAGCTCTGGAGAATGCTAGACAGGCATGAAATGTTTGTAAGGTAAATAATAGACTAAGATCAAAAAAAGCAAACAAAAGCAGATGAAGCACAGTATCAAACAGAATTTAAATAAATCATTAAAAGAAAAACCTATTTCTTGAACCATAGGACACTAAACAGCATTTAATTAAAAATGTGTTCTTGATCTTTTCATGTCATTAGTTTTGCATCACTCTGCCATTTATTTTGGTGATATTGAGGCCAAAGGGGCTGGTGTCCTGGGCTGAACAAGATTTAAATAACAGAACTTGTGCTGAGGTTAGTGAAAAACTTTGATTTACTTCAGTGGAACCATCAACTTGTCTATTCTTAGACCCGGAAAGCAATTTTTACTTGACACCTGCTGTTTTATCTCACTTTCTCTCTCACTTAATGTTGTAGCTGGCAAACACAGGCACTGGAGCTGTGCCTAATGCCCTGCTGGGGGAATCCTTGACCTCTTTTGTAGGCAGGGCTGCCTTTGGGTGGACAGATAAAATCTAGTCCAGAGGACAGTGCAAAAAATGCTAAAAGAAACCTTGGCTGTTGGATATCTTTCCTCAGGCTTCATAAGGAGCAAACTTAAAGTAGCCCATATTAGTGTACAGCTGGAAAAATAACAGCTTAATAGCTTTTGATCTTTTTAGTAATATGTGGTGATTTTTTAAAAATAGATGTATCTCGAGTAATTTTTTTTGCATTTGCTCTTCAGCTTACATCTGAAATGGGCATTATTAAGTAGGCCAAAGATCTTTACATAAGTCATTGTTTGCCCACATTAAAACAGAAGACTGTCCCCCTCATATTACATACAGGATACTTCTCATTTGTATTATCAAGACATTCAGATGATTTCTTAGGTAACAACTGCAGGAATTGCTTTTTGTGTAGCAAATGTTTTACAAATATTGATGTGTTTTAGCCCTAGGGCTTAGCTAGCATGTTATAGATGAGAAGAAAAAAGCAAGTAAAAGGAAAAATGTACTAATGTTTATTCTACAAAGTCAAATAAGTGATTTAGTGATTGGTAAGACCCCTATAAATCACTGCAGACTGCGTTTTCAGCAAGCTTCTGAAAATGAATCTGCTCTCCTGTTTAACATAGCCAGGCCTGCCCAGAGCTCTGGCCTGACATAAATCAACTCTGTTCATACCCTGACTGCTGTGAAATGCAAGTCTTGATTCTCAGATTGCCAGATCCCTTCCCTTAGGGAAGAAAGCTGAGTGCTTGGAGAAGATATTCCAAAAAAAGCAGCACAGATCTGGTTTGTAAAATCCTCACAGGAGAGAACAGATCTATCATCAACCCTTCTGTGTGTTATACAGCATGCTTGGTGCTGATGATATCATAAAAAAGGTGGTGTTAGGTCCTGAGGGAGTCATGGCATGCTTTTATGAGGTTTTTTATTCATTTAGTACATAATTAAAAAAAAGTTATGTTTAGATAAGCAACACTGAAACTCTTGAAACAGAAGATACAAATTGCATTTTTATGGCACAGCTCCCATATTTTTTGTTACCTTGTAGATTTGTAAACCACAGGCCTTGTCCCAGCTAGGAGTATCAGGAGGTAAAGGCCAGAAAACTCAAGCTGCTTTCTGCTCAGTAAAATCAGTCTGCTGCCTCTGGGTGTGATGGCAGTGCAGTGCTAGGGGACAGACAATATTCTCTTAGATTAAACACCACTTCTGTGACTGGAATGAAGTGTCTGCTTCTCAGTTTCTCTAACACTTGCTCGAGGTACATTACCCATATAATTAAGCATGATTAAATGATAATTGCAGTCTTTTTGCAAAGTAATTCCATGGCTGTTTATGCTTTTCAGAAAGTACATTTTTAGAAAGTGCATTTATTTTGCATGTGTCAAGGAAAAACACTAAATGTTAAAGAATTTGCAAAGGAGTAATTGCCACAAATTTACAAAGGAATTACTAGGTAGCATATGCCTGAGATTGAATACAGTGCTACACAAATTTCTGTCAAGATGCAATTGTATTTTCAAAATGGCATTACTTTTATATTATTTCTGAAAAAA
>WBNO01021553.1:0-11445 GCA_013400575.1 Peucedramus taeniatus | reverse complement strand
ATATAATAAAATTTATTTATTTTATTTATAAAAGCCCTTCTGTCAGTGCTACAAAAACTCTTTTTTACACCTGATTCTGGAGACACACAAAGGATACACTATTTTGCTTTGAAAATTCTTCTTTTGAGCGAGGATAATACAGTAAGCAAAGGGTAGGAAGGTCTGTGTCACACAGTGTCACTTTGCATGTTAGAAAAAAGTCCTTGTAAACACTGGATTCATCTGCATTGACTTCATAGTTTGGATCCAGGGTACACCTGTGCAGTAAATTTTCCCAGCTGCTGCTATGGAACCTCCTGACCTCTCTTGATGTGAGGTTTGGAGTGAGACTGTATGCTGGTGCTTCCTAAAATCTCATTCCTTTCTGGAGTGCATTTCAAAGGAAAACATATTTCATTTAAATCTGAGGGAAACAATCAGGAAGTAATCTTAGAAGCAGAATTTCTTTGAAATGGATTTGCTTATTTATCGTGATTTGTATTTTCTTTGGGTCAATGGCATTTTTTGGGTGAAGGATTGTGTGCCTCCTCTTTGGGAACACCCTGCTCTCTGAAAGCAGTTTGTATTTAGGGAGCCCTTGTGCCTTATTTCACAAATATTTAAATGTAGGCTCGATTAGGCTGATAATTTATTTTAATTTTATTAATTGCGAATAGTTTTGGTCATAGAGCATCTCAGCATAGGGCTGAGACCTGGGGTTGTTTGGCATGGAGAAGTCTCAGTGTGGATCTTACCAATGTTGATATCTATCTCATGGGGGCTGTAGGGAAGAAGGGCTCAGGTTCCTCTCAGAGGTGTCCCCTGACAGGACAAGAGGCAGTGGGCACAGACTGAAACACACACAATTCTTTGTGAATCTGAGAAAAGAATTCTTTTATTGTGAGGGAAGTTGAGCACTGGAATGGGTTGGCAAGAGAGGCTTCAGTTTCTGTCGTCATACCAAACTATGCTTTGGGGTGTCTTGTTGCCAGATCTTACTGGAAACTGGTGCAGAATGCACAGATTGGTGCCCTCCTTTTCTGCATATTTCTTTTCAGGTTGCTTTTGCAATGAAGGAAGCTTACACTCTTTCTTCTCTTGTGCTTCTCTCTACTGAAATGACTTTTTCCTGTAAGATTTGTTTGCTTGGAAGGGTTGTAAAAAAATTTACAGAAACCAAGATGAGTATTAAATACAAAAAGTCTCTGGAGGTGAGATATGCTGTGCATATCCTGCCACAGTCAAATGAAACATTGCCTCTCAGGTGCCTAAATCAACTAATTAATCCATACTACATTAATTATAATGATGAAAAGCTAATCATAGCTTATTGGCCTAAAAACAAGTGCAAGTGAATGAGAGAGATTTTCAAGGAAGGCTGGTGGCCCCAATCCAACATACTCCAAAAATCTGCTGGAGGTACCAAGCAGTACTCACCTGAGTAGTTTCTGCAGGTAGGAACAAATCTGTTAATATTTGGGGACATTTTCAAAGGCAATGAAAAATTGTCAGCATTCTGTTCATAACTGAAGGTTTTTTTAGTTTTCATGACACATTTATACAAGATTTGCATCATTTTTTGTCTTTGTGTGACATTTATGAGTTCCTCAAATGTTCTTATAAACATGTGCTTTTATAAACATATTTCATAGAAGACAGATTACAGTATTGGACAATGCACATTTGTCTGGAATATTTACAAATTTCAGTCTCTGGTGAACTGCATGTTTATACCTTTAGACAAGACTGACAATGTTTTAGTGATTAAGAGAGATTTCTGTGTTGGTTTTGATTACTGTGGCGGCAAAGCGTATCTGCAAGTGACAGAGTCAAATGTATCTCAGCCAGAACAGAAGGGATGTTAAATCTGGGATGCCCCTGTTGGTTTGCCTTTCCTTCTTTCTGTTTATCTCAGCAAATTATAGTCCTGCAGAGACTAGTTTGCATCTAATGCTTAACCTACATTCCCTTAACATCTGTTCCTAAGGAGTAAAAACATATGAATTTGTACATGCTGATTCACTTTCAAAGGGAGGCACTTCCCATGAAAAGCATTTCCACTGAAACATAATCTAAACACTCCCTAAAAGACAAAAATGAATACTATAAACCAGGCTGAGATTAAAAAAAGGGAAAGAAGAAGTGGTGCAAGGATTTTCACAGTCATTTTTCTTTTCAGAGCCAGTGCAGGTAAGCAATCACAAAGGTAACCAACATAATGCATAAAACAGGAAGAAAGGAAATTATTAAAAAAAAAAAAAAACCTCAAATGGAAAAAGAAACTCAGTGGAGAAGCATAGGATTTGTCTGGTCACAATCAAAAATAATAAACCAGGAAGGGAATAATGGCAAAATGCAAATCCTGAAAGTTAAAGCAACTCCATAGGAAGAGAGTATTGTCATGGTGGAAAGTATGCCTGAGGGCATCAGAAAATCATCCTTTACTTAAATCAGTTTTATAAATAATACTGACATACTTCATATAAGTACTGACAAGACTAGATAGGTTTACAGAGAAGCAAATTTGTCTAGGATAATAAAAATAAAAGCATTATGACAAATTTTCATCCTGGGACAATTTCAACTGTGCTGCAGGGCATCAGAGCAATAACCCAGTGGTAGAGAATCCAGCCTAGGAACAAAACAGACACTGTCATAAATGCAAAATTGGATATTCTGTACCATTATGGTTATATCCTTGTTGTCACCATAATGTGGAAGCAAATGGCAAATATTTGTAGTTTTGTTTGTTTGAATATTTGTCCAAAATCTTTGTACACAGGGGAGAGTATACATCATTGGGGAGCTGGGGACTTGCTTTCTGTTTCAGCTGGGGATGTGGCTTCTGTTTTTAAGAACTGCATTTTCCTTCACATCTGCAGTCTTTATGTTTGAGTTTCTGGTGGCTGGGAAGAGCTCTATCCCCACGTCACAGCTGGAGAGAGAGAGACTGTTCAAAGTTGCTTTCTTCCTTTTGAATGTGAAAAGAAAATTATATCTATCTGCCAAGTGGGAGGAGGAGAGCAGGCTGCAGAAGGGCTTGTGTTACTGCTGCTGCAGAAAGCACTTTGTTAAGAGCCTCCAGATGCAGGGGAGCAGTGGTGACTATTGCTGAGACCCCTCAAGGGCCACACACTCACAGACATGGGGAAAATGTGCTGCTCTTTCAGCACATCCATTAATCCTTGCTGCTTCTAAGTTTTCTTAGACTTTCTTAGCCTGGGAAGAAAGAAGGTGTTTTAAATTTTGGTTTTATTTATTATCCTGCTCTGATTTGATTGGTAATAAACTAATTTTCCCCAAAGAAACCAGTTTTACCCATGGTGGTGATTGCTGAGTGATGTCTCCCTGTCCTTATCTCAACCCAAAAACATTTAATTGTGTTTGCTCTGTCCCCATCCAGCTGAGGAGAGATGGAGAGGCTCAGTGGGGTCTTGGCATCCAGCCTTGGCCAATCCACTTGACTTTTTAGTGGGAGAATGACCTGCTTTATTTCCTGAGATGTGTCCCAACCAGAATTGTTCTGTGATTCTAAAACTGAAATCACTTTATGGAAAGGAAGTCTAAGTCAGTGAAAATTTAACTTACCTCTGTTTTTAAGTACTGGGGCACAGACTTGAGTTCATTAGCTTTGTACCAATGTAACTGCCTTAAACATCTTATTGCAAAACCAATGTCACAAAATGGACAGCCTGGCATATTTTCCAAACTTTTGGTTTGTCTCCAGGTCACTGAAGATGCATAACTAAAATGCACAATTATGCACAATTATACCTGTCCGGGCAGCCTGGGTCTATGCAGAAAGTAGGATTTTCTGTTTTCTGGAGTATTTCAGTTTCTTAAGGGAAACTGTTGGTTCTGGCAATGTATCTGACCTGTCCTGGATGCTGACACAGACAGAACTGAAATATTTGCTGTTAGCAGCCAGAGACATTATCTTAATTCAAGTGAATTTCTCTTTGGCTTCCCAGTGATTCTCAGTCAATATTTTTATTGGCAAGTTACTTTATTTACTGTATATGTATTTAATACTTCACCTTGCTTATGGAGGTATTTTTCAATGCCTTTTGATAAAGCTCAACTTTTTCTTAAATATGTGTCATTCCTCTTAAATTCCCACTTCTACAATAAAATGAAAGTTTTATTATAGAGCAGGGCCCACATTCTTCTTCATAACCTTGAGCAAATCTGTGGGAGACATTCTTCCCTAGTAAAATGAGAATATAGTTCCTTTTTTCCTGAAAGCAATTCAGCTTTTCAGGTGAACACCCCATGAGAAATAGGCACAGTTTGTTACTAGAGTTCATGTGAGGGAAGATGCCCCAGCTGTGCTCCTCTGCAGCACCAGGGCAGTCTGCTGATGCCATTCATTTCTCTAATCTGTAAATGTGCTTCTGTTGGCTGAGCCTTTCTCTAATAATAGTTATGTATTATTATATAGTTATGTATATATGCAAATAGAACTGGAAACCCCTTGTTGAACTCTTCCCTCACCATTCTATTTTCTCTTTCATTCATATTGCTTGAGCATGTGGATACAGCCTTGCATGTCTTCTCCAGCAGATAGTAGGATTTTTCACTCTTTTGTAGATAGAAAACACACCCATGGAATTCGAAATTTTATTTATTTTTTCATTGTCCTTTTCTTCCTTTAAAATGTACCTAGTAATTCCTTTTGTCCTTTTACTTTTGTCCAAGCAGCCTGAATATCCTGATGTTGCATGTTAATTTATCCTGACATGTGGTTATTGCTGTAATATAATCCACTGAAAGCTCAGCTAGTAGATATATTTGTACCTAGTGTGATGCTTTATTGGATGTCCAGTGAATTTATCCTCGTAGCTGCAAGTAGGGTAGCTCTTTGTCAAACCTCTGTCTACTTCAATAAAAAAAATAATGAGCATGAAGATTCCTTCATTGTCTGGGAACTTATTTCTGTTCATGGAACTGCTTTTTACAGTGAAATTAATGGAATATTAGAGATTCCTCCAGCTTCATGGCACATCAGTTGGATGAGCTAGTACATACTTATTAAGACCATCTTGATATTTTACAAGCCATTTCATGCCTTAGTTCAAAGAAGTTAGGATGCCTTTTCCTTACAGGAAGTGAGAAAAATATTACAATTTTACAGTGAGTTATTTTAGGGTCAGCTTGTAAAAAACTAAATGAACTGGCAGTTGCAGCTCCCAACAGATGGTAGATAAAGTGACTAATATTGGAAGATCTGCTTTAAGGATGCTGCTCATGTTTCTACTGTTTTGCAGATGGTTTGTGAAACAACAGACAGCTTCACTTTAAACAACAGTATTAATCAAAGTTGCAAAGTTTTCTTTAAAATTTCTCCTTGTTTGGGTGTTAAATAATAAAAACAAAGCATAAAACATTCTGTACCCTTTCTCCCTCTCCACCACACTTTGTTATCCCTGCCTTGTCCCAGGTTTGCTCTGCCTTGTTGAGCTCCCCTGCTGCTCTGCCTTTGGCCATGGCTCCTGTGCTCCTGTGCTGCCTTACTGAGACTAATTGCTCTCTTTTGTAATATCTTGTTTTTCACTCATATTCTTATTGTTGACTTTCACATTTTTTTTACAGGTTTCTTTTTACCACAACAAGTCTAACTTGGCAGATGTGGGGGCACTCATTTTCTGAGACCTCATTTTCTCCAGAAGTATTGCCCCCTTTTCTTTTCTCACCACATGTCCAATATTAAAAGTTACCCTATTAGGAGTAGTTATTGATTCCTTCCTACTCATTTATGTTATCTGCAATTGTGGTGACCCTCAATTCCTTTACATTTTTCTTCTCTATAGAAACTCTTCCATTGGTTATGCCCATTCTTGTTGATTTTAAGGTCTTATCCTTAAGCTTATTAGAAAATGTGGTTTATCATAAATAAAAGAGAAAAAAAAATACAGTATTATAGATAAGACTGTCCTCCTAGACAGTTAATTACATGTTGTCCAAAATCCAGTCCTTGCTCCTCTCATTCTGACAATGCTTCAAAGTCTTGCCCATGCCTTTCAGACCTTCTCTCTATGCATCTATCTTACCATTTCCCCATTAAAATAAAAAAAAAAATCTCTTTGTGCATATATTACTTTTTATTCTTAGTTAAATTTATTTTTTTACCAATTAAGTTGACACAAGTAGGCAAAACTTGTCTGGTTTTGGATAGAGATATTGCCTTAACATGGAGGTGCTTTTTGGTTCTTTCTTATGAGGCTGAAAGTAGCTGTTTATTAACAAGAATGATTTCTTTTAGCTAAAATAAATAGTCTGTTACTGTCTGGTCACCTCCCAAACCATAATATTTTCAAAATACATGGGCAGGCTCTGAGTTTTGGCAGTTCCTGCTACTTACCCATAATGGACTATTAGACTGGAAGCTAAGCCAAGTAAATTTCCTCTCAGCTTAACTTTTCCTCTGGCAAATGCTTAATGTGTATGGCGTTTGCATTAAGGCAATAAAGTCACAATATTCACTTAGGTTTAGTGATTTATAGCAGAAGCTTATTTTTTATTTACTCAAAACAAAATTCCTCACTGCAGAGAGAATGTAAATGGAAATTCACCTACCTTCACTGCTTTTCAGCTCGATAAAAGTGACATCTGTGAGAACTCCGTATGAAAAGTTTTTGAGCTCTGAATGAGACTGAGAAATGTAAATGAAAGAGGATGAAAAACAGCTCAGATGAAATGAGATGAAAGAAGAGAAAGAAAAGTGAGAAAGTAAAAAAAAAAGCAAACCCAAATGTGATTGAGACTGGCAAAGAGGAAGAAGGGAAGCCCATGAGAATTCATTCAAGACTAATTGGAGAAACTGTTAAAACCTGGAGTAAGATTTTGGCAGCCTGTGTTAATCTGTCAGCAAAGTGGGGAGATGACATAGCCAGCAGGAGGGAGGTCCTGGGAAACTCAAGGTAAAGCTTGAGCTGACCTTAAAAGAGGAATGACTTACAGGCTCAATCTGCTCCCTGTTCCAGAATATCAGGAAGGACAGTTTTTTTTATTATTTAATTTTGAAACTTAATGTTTCAATATCCTGGGTACTCAAAGATGGAAGTTCAGTTAAAACAACACTTGGCATGGATGAAAAAAAAAAATCCAAATATGGTTCTTTGACTTAGGAGTCCAACTCATGAAAATGACATAAAAAAGACACTAGCTAAATGTTCCGCTTTCCTTAATAGTTTTCAGAAGAAAAGGAGCGTTTATTAGGCTTCTCATCAGCTCTACAGAATGTGAAGTTGAGCAGTGAGTGCAATGTCCTGGGAGGAGCAGAGACTGATAGGAATGTGCCCAGGGGCTTGTTAGGATTGGGTGGCAGTGCTGATGCTTTCCACAGACTTATATAGAGAAGGAAGGATTTGGGTCTAATGTTTAATACAATAAATAGAAATTTAATGGATGTAACAGCTAATATCCTCAGTGAGTGCAGTCAGGGTAAGCTGAGGGTTTACAGTGAGATTTCTTAGAAGAGAGTATGGCTCTTAAGTAAGGATGGACACTTCCTATTCTTTGAGAAATAAGCAGTGAAACAACTGGTGAATATAAAGCAGACATAAATTATATTGGTTTGCTTTATTCTTCTAAACACTGATTTAAACAGTTACCCATAGAAGAGTTGTCAAGGCTTGAAAGAGTCTTCCAAATGGCCAGTGCCAGAGCAAGCACTGGAATGGGAACACAAAAGTACCAATGGCTGAAGTGGATAAATTCTTAAATATTGTCTGAAGTTTGTGAATTAGAAGCAAAGTTTTCACAAATCTAAACAATTCTAAATGCACTTTTTTGACTAAATGAAGTTCATTCTGCTAAAAGTCTGAATAGAAGGAGCCAAGGTAGAAACCTCCCCTCAGGGCAGGTGTAGGTGGAAATAACTTAAGCTGTGTGGCACATAATTGTTTTATGTGGGTGAATGTCTGAAACAGCTTTTGAAATTTCAAACAGGTGCTACTTGCAAGCTGCAGCTGGTGAAAGCCACGTGTAGGTTTGGATAACACCTGGGCTAAACAAAAGTGCCATGTCCTGAAACCTCCAGGTAACGAAGAGGTGACACACAAAACTGGCAGTGAGGAAGCTGATGATCACTTGTGCTTCTGCTTTTGAACTGGTTGGGATATTCGAGGGCTTGGAGCTTGGGAAGGAAGGTGAAGGTCTGGACTGGAGGAAAGACCTTGGAAGTGGGGGATGATCCTGGACATCTGAGAGATTTGTGGAGATGAGTATTGGAGGATGTCCAGAGACCTTGGTTGGTAATGCCTTGTCTGGCAACTTCCCATTCCTAATATATAAACTGTTAGTAACTACAAAACTTTTCCNAAAAAATAAAAAAAAAAGAAAAAAAAAAAAAAAAAAAGAGAAAATACTTCAAAATATGGATGTCCAGAAATATACTGATGTCCTGGAGCATGTTGCATGGTGAAACCAAATAATTAATAACAGAAAACCAAGGCAAAGTCTTGATTTGTATGGATGAGGTTTTTTTTTTCTAATGTGGTTTGGATTTTTCTTTTTCATTTAGCTCTGTAGATGTGAATTTGAAAAGGGTGGGAAATAGTAAAGAATTGCTGGTGGAAAGGTGGAGAATTTAAATGGAGAAAGTAATAATTGAAAATAACTCTTCTGGTAATAGGGGAAAAGTTGCTTGCAGTTCACATCTTTGTGCTTGACAGGTTGTGTTACCCAGGAGAAGCTTTTTGCTTTAGAGTATCTGTGGGTGGAATCATGTGGAATTTGCTCCTGTAATCTTCTCCTCACCCCTTCCTGTGGTAAGTTTTCAGATTTTCATGGAAATGGAATCAATTAATATTCCTTTTTCAAAGATATTTCAGTTTTGGAGAATTCAAGATAAGTTTTTAGAAAATGCAAACAAACAGCAAAGGCTCAAACAAAGTGTGAGATTTATGCTGCAAAAACATCCTGTGTGAGAGTAAATGAAGAACAGGAGAGGAAAAGAAGACCTTGTGCTGTTCTTTTGAGTCACTACTGAATAGTTAATGAAATATTGGTAAAGTTTACTGATATATTAATAAATACTGTTAGTATATCAACAAAATACATTTTGATTTCCTTTGGAGGATAAAACTTATGTATGAATCTGACCTTTTTCTCACTGCTGTTACTTTTTTAGCTTTGTAGCAGCAAAAAAGGAGAAAATGGTTGGACAACATACATGAGATGATGCATTAATATGTGAATATGGTAGGCATTTGAAATAGATTAATGAGGAATGTACTGTGTACAAATAATGTTTCACAAAGGGGTTTATGTTTAGATCTGACCTTGTCTGTCTTTGTTCCTTTGCAGTGTAACACCCAGAAGGGTTTGAGCAATGAGTACAAATGCTGCTGCTGCTTTGCTCTTGCTGCCTGAGATTTGTTGCTAATGGCCTGACTCATTAGAACCCACTCCTACAAAGATGGACTCAGAAAGTCTGCAAAATAAAATAGGCTGCCAAAAGCTACCCAGGTGTAAATACATCAAAATACTAAGTACCAAATTGCATCTACAGTTTATTTTACCCACCTGCCTTTATATTTTCCCAATGTCTCTTAAAGCTGATTTTGGAACATACTGAAGTAATTTGAGCTAAAATGCTTACATCAAAGGATCTCTCTTATTTCCCACTAATTGACATTGCTGTGGTAACTATCTTTGTATTTAATAAGAAGCAAACTCTGCTTTCCTAGGTCTTAATTCTCTCTATTTTCTATTAAATAGAGGATATTTCATGTTTCCTTAGCACAGCCTTTCCCCTTGTCAGAGAGCCAGGCTTCAAATCCCACCTCTGTATGGATGTGTGTACATGGAACCCATCAAGGCAACAAAATTTTTTGTAATTGTAGTCACCATGGCCTGATATATTTACAGAATTGTTAGGAAAAGGGAGCTTTTTGATAGCTAAAGGTCCTGCTCTGATTGAAAATTCAAGACCCTTCCTTTAGGATGATATGCTTGGAAGTGGAAGGACCATGTACTTGTTAATTTCTAATGCCTCTGACAGTTTTCTTTGTGGATTAGGCTCAGAATTGTCAGTCTGAGTCACAAATAGAAGGTGGAATAAAGCTGATTTGCCTACAGAGGATCTGTATGCATAAAGAGAGACTCTTGTGATCATTCAAGAACTTAAAATTAGGTAAAGCATTAAACTAAATAAAACTCAACACTGTGTGTGTTTCATCATGAAATAAGAATCCAGGAGCTCTTGCTGTGCAGCCTCTGCAGGAATCTGCTGAAAGGCACACAGAGTGCAACAGCCACTAAACAAGTCTCATTTTTTTTTCTTCAGATAAGGAGCTCACCCCCCTAAACTCTTAAAAAAGTACAAGGAATTAAATTGCTGTTTTGCACCTGACATGGAGCCCCTCCTGCCTTTCTTGCGGTCAAGGCTCAGGAAGAAATGTCCAGGCTCCTATCTAAAGGTGGTGAGTGTTTAAGTTCCAGTCTGTCCTGGAATCTTTAGGAAGAGAGAGCTTGGTAATAGGAAAAAATGAAGTTTGTTTGCTTGAATTTATTACAGGAAAATGTGATTAATTTTTATGCCTGCAAATATGCTGTTAGAGCATGAGTGGTAGAAGATTTCTTGAAAAATTCACTGAGCATTGATTAGCCTTTATGTAAAATAAATCCAAAAATCAGAGGCGGAGGAAGCATAAAAAATCCCCTCACTAAACAAACTTTATTGAAAGAAGAGTTCAATTCAAATGCTTGAGATATTTATTATAGGGAGGTATTCTGACCTGCATATGAAGAGTGAAGATGGCAAAACTGAACAAAACACCAACTTGATAGTCAGTGAAACTTACCCTTTGAAACCAGCAGTGCAACAAAGAGCTGACATCCAGGGACACTCAGAGAAATTGAAATTGGTAAAAAAACCCCACAACCAACAAACCACTTATTTAAGTGATAGCAATTATTGGTAGTCACTGGAATATTTAATCCAATGATATAATAAAATCTCTTTAATTTAGAGCCTGTAAGATATGAATAAACTCCCTTTAAGTTCTGATTGATTAAAATTAATAATTTATGTGCTGAAAAAAATCAGAAACATGGGGAGACCAATGTGTTAGTATTTAACAAAAAATATTTTTTTGGGAGAACCTTTCCACTTCAATATTGAAAGTAAAAGGAGATTTTTTTTAAAATTACAGATAATATAACCCCAAATCTGTCTTCTAAGTGGATAAGATTTCATGAGAGTTTACTGCAAAACATTGTCCCTTCTCAGAAATCAATAAAAATTTGTTCACATAACACTGTTAAAAAATGGAGATGTTGGGTCATTCTTTCTTCTTTATTTTATGGGGACAAGTAAATGAGAGAAGTCCATTATTAGCCACAAGATGAATGTTTAAAGGATTAAAATATCCATAACAACTCTATTTCTGACTGGATGGAGAATGTGGCACTAAATGCTAGATAAGTGTGGGAAGGATGGTGCACCATTTGCAAGTGCTC